>OZ059906.1:25738153-25826735 GCA_964057215.1 Oscheius myriophilus | reverse complement strand
AACTCAGCCACTTATTTCACCAGTTTGTACGAGTTGCAAATATTTCCACTAAAAGTTTTCAAACAAATCGGTAAAACAAAATGTTTTGAAATAGTGCCAAATCTTTGCCGTTTGCTACCTTATTCGATTCTCCTTCTGTAAATGTAAAGGATATCACCTATTTCTCAGCAAATGCTCTAAAACCCACCCGTGGACTGAGTGTCGTAGTTGAGAGCGGAGAAAACCCTCCTCTGGCACTGGGAGATCAGATCTTGTTTGATCTTCTTCGCATTCTTCCTCAGGTAGTCGTTCTCCTTCTCCACATGTCCAATGCGGCCTCTCGCCTCAGCCAACCTCCCGTTCAGCATGTCGCAGTCGTTCTCCAGCCTCGCGATCTTAATTTATATTAATTTTTTTTAAAAATAAAGTTACAATACCTGGTTCTGGAGCTGTTCCACCACAGCCTGGTGGTCGTTTTTGAGCTCCTTCTCCAGGGAGTGGAGGTCGCTGTCCTAAAAAAAAGGGAGGGTCAGCGAGAGAGACAGAGAGAGAGAGAGAGAGAGAGAGAGACTCACCAATTTCTTCTGGAAGGCTTCAGAGTACCTCTCGAGCTCCGCTTTGTTTTTCGCCCTCAGATCCGAGAAATCGACGGCCGCTTGGCGCACATCGCTGTCCAGCGCCACCACCTACAATGAAATCTATCTTTAAGTGACTAATGACTCGGCTCTATTCTGTCTTACCCGCCCGAAGCAATTTTACCCGTCCGATCTTTGATATACCCGTCCCAACCCGCGGGGTTCTCAAATGCCGGGCCTAGGGATTTTTTGGGACGGCCCGGCCCGGTCGGCCCTGTTATGAAAAATTAAATTTTAAAATTTGTGTAAATCGGTACAATAATTTTTTAAACTGTTTTAAATTACTTAATAATGTTTGTTACTAACATATACGTCAATATTAGTCGTGCAAAAAAGAATGTCACCGACCGGGATGGAACCCTGGTCGTGTGGGTGGCAATCTGACTGGGCGGTCCAAGGAAAACGGGCCGAACGGGCCGGGCCGACCAAAATTTTCCAGCTGGCCCGGCCCGTGAGAACCCCGCCAACCCGATATACCCGTCCCAAGACGAATGCCCGTCCGAAGCGTGATTTTTCATATAAAAACTTTTTTTTCAAGTACATTGGGACGGGGCATCGGCGAGTCTTACCTGTCCCAACGATAAATGTAAGGGATCAATCTCCATATCTCAACTTCAGGCCTACAAATTTATTCGGCCGCCCGGCTCTATTACACCTTATCCGGCCAATAAAAATTTACCCGGCCCATAATCACATTACCCGGCTCATAAAAGTTTACCCGGCCCATGTCCCACACTTTACCCGGTCCATCGAATTTTGCTACTTTACCCGGCCCATGAAATTTTAAGTTTTGTAATTTTAGCAACCCAAAAGCCCAGTAGTGACTTTTATTCGACAACGACTTGGACCCGACCCAGAGAAACCGAGGAACTACGGGATACCTATTTAAAAAGCCCTCGAAACACTACTTAGTGGATTTCCATGACGATTTATGAAAGACTTTTCTGTCACGAAAGCTTTGTTCCGTGTCTGTTGTAGCTTCGCCCAATTTTCAACCATACTTGGCCAACCTACCGCCGGGGCCTATTTTGCGACAACCCCCTCAATTAGAAAAACTTTTCCAAATTTGCGGCGACCCCCTTCCTTTACATAAATTGGGTAATAGTCAAATTGCGACACCCCCCAGCGCCGCGGCTCGCGGAGGTTGGCCAAGTATGTTTTCAACTTCCACATGAACCATAAGTATTCTAAGTGTCTTCGTTTCTATAATTTTTGACGGCACAAAGTACTGTTCCGGGGCGTTTTCAGGTTGGTATCCCCTAGTTCCGCGGCTTCTCCAGGTTGGAACTGAGCTTATTTTATCGGCAGAACATAGTCGAAAACGTATGTAGACAACTTTTGAGACGGTTGCTGAAAAAAATGTCGGGGTAGGATGGGTGGAATTTCAAATTAAATAATTTAAAAAGGGTATTTCTGAATTCGTTGTGGTAGAATACATATGTAGAGACATGTTTAGTGCAAAATAAGACCTCCGGGAAACAATTTCGGGGTGCCCCCCCAAACCCACATTGCACAAAATTACAAAAAAAACCATTGGTTGAGTAAAGTGTGCGAAAAAATGGCTTAAAATTTCATGGGCCGGGTAACGTGGCAAAATTAGTAGGGCCGGGTAAAGTGTGGGACATGGGCCCGGTAAACTTTTATGAGTCGGGTAATGTGATTATGGGCCGGGTAAATTTTCATGGGCCGGGTAAGGTGTAATAGAGCCGGCCGCCCACATTCGTGCGTGACTTACGGAAAACAAATCTGTTTGAACATATGGCCGGGGTTCTCAAATCCGTCTGGGGTTTTTTGGAGCTGACCAGAGTATAAACAAAAACAAAAATTTGAGATTAGACAAATGTTTCACGCGCGAAATCTTTTACCCCGTTTCGTGTGATTTAAAGGTCTAAACCACCACCAACCTCGTCCGTCTTCTGGTCCACTTGCATCTGCAGGTCTCGGTTCTTCTTCTGCAACTCCTGCACTTGTCCTCCGAGCTCTGAAAGTAAAAAAAAAATAAAAACAACCCGCAAAAGCAATACTTACTCAGAGTGGTGGCCATGTGAACGTCGACTTCGGCTTTGGACTGCTCCAAGTCCACCTCTAACGCCATTTTGTCCCTTCCCAATTCGCCGATTTTCTAAAAATACTGAAATTAATCTTACAAAATGAAAAATACCGCATTGGCCTCCTCGAGCGCCTTTCCCAGCTGCTTCAGCTCCTTCTGAATCGCCTGATTCGCCTCCTTCTGCTCATGGTGGCGCTAAAAATATTTTTTTTAATGGAAAGTTCAAGAAATTTATTAAAAATTCCACAAAAATTATAGAAACTCACACTTTTCCAATCGAAAGCCTCCTCTTGTCTTTCTTTTAGCAGGGAGAGGGAGTCAGAAACGACGGAATTCAGCTAAAAATGCGAATTTTCAAGAGAGAAAAATGGTGACCAACCGCTTCCAAGGCCTCGCTTTGCTTGCGGTGGACGGTCTCTCTCGCAAAAGCCAGCTGGAGCTTCAAATCGGCGTTGGATTTTAGCTGAAAATATTAAAATAAACAAGAAAATATAATAGTTACGAGTTTTAAAGGACTGCGATTACATAAAGCGCCGATTGTGGCCCTATGACAATTTTTGACGACGAATACAAGCATGGCAAAATCAAGGGCGGACCAGCCCGGCCCGGGCCGGGTCGGGCCAAGACATTTTAAGAGCGGGCCGGCCCGTGATTTTTTAATAATGTTATTTTTTTATGTAACTCTATTCATGATTAATATTTTTCCATTCTTTTTGTTGGAAAACATCGTTCTCAATGTGCAAAAGATAGAGTTTGAAGGAGGATTCGAACTGCCCTACATAATTTTTTAATGTTATCCATGGCCAAGTGGCTAAGAGGCTGGACTGGCAAACCAAAGTGACCCCAGTTCGATCCCCCGTCGTCAAAACTTTTTTGCCCTATTGGGTTTTGCTTTTTATTTGTGCTAGAAACAAAATTCTAGTACATTACAAAACAAAATCTTTTTTCTACATTTTGGAAAAATTTTGTCTTGGCCCGGGCCGACCCGGGGTGGACCGGCCGTGGTCGAGAAAAAAAATTGCGGGCCCGCCCGGAGCCATGCTTGGACGAATATAATAAAATGGCGGTGTTACGGTATATTTCCGGGGAATGATTTCCTTGTAAGAGTCAAGTTCCCGGTCCTGTGAAGAAGCTAGATTACGGTAGCTAATCGTTATGGTATTATCCGGCAATAGAAATGATTACAGTACTACCAGGTTTGAGTATACTGTACATCAGTTACGGTACCATCCTGAAGCGGATCATGTTACGGTACCTACCACAGGGGCACTTGGTTACGGTACCGTTTAGCAGTGGGCCAAGCTACGGTAATTTCCACCGGGCGTTCGTGGTATACGGTAGCTTTCAGCGGTATAGAGCATACGGTAGCGGTATACGGTAGGTTGGGGCGAAGTACGATATGGGAAAAAATACTATTACTAGTTTCCCAAAGGGTTGTTTTATATTCGTTATCAATGTTTCCTCAGCAGCATTTACTTAAGACAACGTTTCTGTAAAAATGGAGCATTATGGCATTATTAAGAATGGAGACATACCGACGACGGTGAAAAGTGAATGTCCTGGATTTTGCCCAATCTTTGTCAAAAACATGTAAATGACTTAAACACACAATTCTGAGACTTTTGGGGCATTATTGATTATTCGTCTTGGGTTACGGTAGGTCACCCTGGGTTACTGTAGTTTTGCTCAAAGTGGTCCAAATTTGAAAATTTCGCCGGTTTTCAACTTCTGACCGTCTGTTGAGAGTTTTTCAACGGTAAACCACCGAAAGTTTTCAGTTTTCGAAAAGTTGAGTTTCAAAAAGTGGAAACAATTTCGGTTTTTTGAAGTTTTTCATTTTTTTGAGCGTTTTTCTCGCATTTGTAAACTCCGACATAAATACTGCGCAATTCAGCACAATTTTTGCTACAAAACACCGTTGTGAAACAAAGTTATTTTTATACTGAAAGTTTCCATAAAAATCGATAAAAAAAAGAATCAAAATCATTTACAAAGTTTGGGCAGAATCCATGACATTCACTTTTCACCCTATGTCGTCGGTATACATCACTATTACAAAGACGGCGTCTTAAAGGACTACTTGAAGATATCCTTTTTAAAGATATCCTTAAAAGGGATCCACAAAGATCACTCAAACAAGTTTAAAAAGCAAATACACCCAAAAATGAAATCGTGGCTGAAGAAAAGCGAATACACCTAAAAATGTACTCCCTTTCGCGAAGGGACCGATTAAACATTTCCCCGACAAACTAACGCCAATTTTTAGTCGAAGAATTCCACTCACCAGCATTTCGTTCATTTTCGCCTGCTGGTGGCTGATGATCAGATCGGCTTGAACCAAATCCCACAAATTCTGCTGCGTTCCGTCGTCGTCTCTTTTCAGAGCCTCCTGAAACGATTTTTCACAATTGAAATTCAATTTTTACAAATAAATTTACAAAAAAAAAGCTCACCTTGAAAGTGTGCAATTTTCCCTCGACTTCTGTGGTCAGCGACCAATTCCCGAACAAATCGCAGCTCTTGTGCATGGTGTCGAGCTTATTGACGAGTTCATGCGAGGAGTCGAAGGCTGCAGTCGCCTTTTTCCTAAAAATAAATAAATAATGTTATAAAAATACAAAAGCATTATAAAGATACAAAAATTTACTTACTCCAATTCTTCATGCAGGCGGGAGCGCTGGCTAGCTTCGAACGAGCTCATCAGGGGGCTCACAGGCCTGAAAATGGAATTTAATTTATACAATTTTATAAAATGTAGCAATTTTAAACTTAAAGTGTTTTTGAAAGTTCGCTAAAAACTAGGCGTTTTTGCCTAGATTCCACCCAAAAGTTAGAAATTGGACAAAATTCACTTTTCTTTAGTATTTTCACAGTTTTAATGTTAAAACACGTAAAACTAATAGTAAGCGGTGATTTTAACACAAAAAATCGGAAAAAAAAATAATATAAAACCAACCGTCTACAAGATCCATTGAAACTCTCGCTCGACGACGTCCCCGATCCACGAGGAAGCATCCTGAAATTATATACATGAAAATAACCAACTTTAAAAATTTAAAAAGGCAAAAAAAATAAAACAACAGCCAAATAAACGAAATCCGGAAACAATAACCGAGATTCAAATTTGAAGCGTTGGAAAAACAGCTGTAGAGTGCAGTGCCGCACGGTTACTTTACCATTTGCTGAGGAACGCTGCGGGACCCGAAATATACAAGACAACAATTGGTGTCTGGCCCAAAATCGTCAGGTTATTTCTTTTTTGCGTTACTTGATTTTCGAGGCGAAAATTGTTATTGTTTTGAATTGAAATCTGAAACAACTTTTTTTTATTGTAATGTAATATAGTCTCTGTCTCTGTCTCTGTCTCTGTCTCTGTCTCTGTCTCTGTCTCTGTCTCTGTCTCTGTCTCTGTCTCTGTCTCTGTCTCTGTCTCTGTCTCTGTCTCTGTCTCTGTCTCTGTCTCTGTCTCTGTCTCTGTCTCTGTCTCTGTCTCTGTCTCTGTCTCTGTCTCTGTCTCTGTCTCTGTCTCTGTCTCTGTCTCTGTCTCTGTCTCTGTCTCTGTCTCTGTCTCTGTCTCTGTCTCTGTCTCTGTCTCTGTCTCTGTCTCTGTCTCTGTCTCTGTCTCTGTCTCTTTCTCTGTCTCTGTCTCTGTCTCTGTCTCTTTCTCTTTCTCTGTTTCTGTCTCTATCTCTGTCTCTGTTTCTGTCTCTGTCTCTGTCTCTGTCTGTCTCTCGCTCTCTCTCTCTCTCTCGCGCTCTTTCTCTCTCTCTACTCACATACATTCAATATTTCTCACCGAGGTCCGTTGCGACCAAATTTCTCACTGTATCACGTCAGCTGTGGCAAAAACTCGCCCCGATATCAACTGCAGGCGACCAAAACATGGACTGGTGGCTATTTCCTTCTGAAGTAGTTCTTTTCTGTGTTCACTGGATTCTAATACTTGCAAATTTGTTTATTCTTGTACGCTGCTATGGGCAGAAATGGGGAGTACCGGCTTCGGGCTGTTTGGCTTTTCTTGTTTGCAGGTAAGAGTATCAAACACGGTTCAAAATTTTTTCAGTGCCGTCTTTGCGCAACTGATTGCTTTGGTACACAAATCTTACGATGGTCATGTGGGAGGTAGGATTGAGTGAGTGAGTGAGTGAGTGAGTGAGTGAGTGAGTGAGTGAGTGAGTGAGTGAGTGAGTGAGTGAGTGAGTGAGTGAGTGAGTGAGTGAGTGAGTGAGTGAGTGAGTGAGTGAGTGAGTGAGTGAGTGAGTGAGTGAGTGAGTGAGTGAGTGAGTGAGTGAGTGAGTGAGTGAGTGAGTGAGTGAGTGAGTGAGTGAGTGAGTGAGTGAGTGAGTGAGTGAGTGAGTGAGTGAGTGAGTGAGTGAGTGAGTGAGTGAGTGAGTGAGTGAGTGAGTGAGTGAGTGAGTGAGTGAGTGAGTGAGTGAGTGAGTGAGTGAGTGAGTGAGTGAGTGAGTGAGTGAGTGAGTGAGTGAGTGAGTGAGTGAGTGAGTGAGTGAGTGAGTGAGTGAGTGAGTGAGTGAGTGAGTGAGTGAGTGAGTGAGTGAGTGAGTGAGTGAGTGAGTGAGTGAGTGAGTGAGTGAGTGAGTGAGTGAGTGAGTGAGTGAGTGAGTGAGTGAGTGAGTGAGTGAGTGAGTGAGTGAGTGAGTGAGTGAGTGAGTGAGTGAGTGAGTGAGTGAGTGAGTGAGTGAGTGAGTGAGTGAGTGAGTGAGTGAGTGAGTGAGTGAGTGAGTGAGTGAGTGAGTGAGTGAGTGAGTGAGTGAGTGAGTGAGTGAGTGAGTGAGTGAGTGAGTGAGTGAGTGAGTGAGTGAGTGAGTGAGTGAGTGAGTGAGTGAGTGAGTGAGTGAGTGAGTGAGTGAGTGAGTGAGTGAGTGAGTGAGTGAGTGAGTGAGTGAGTGAGTGAGTGAGTGAGTGAGTGAGTGAGTGAGTGAGTGAGTGAGTGAGTGAGTGAGTGAGTGAGTGAGTGAGTGAGTGAGTGAGTGAGTGAGTGAGTGAGTGAGTGAGTGAGTGAGTGAGTGAGTGAGTGAGTGAGTGAGTGAGTGAGTGAGTGAGTGAGTGAGTGAGTGAGTGAGTGAGTGAGTGAGTGAGTGAGTGAGTGAGTGAGTGAGTGAGTGAGTGAGTGAGTGAGTGAGTGAGTGAGTGAGTGAGTGAGTGAGTGAGTGAGTGAGTGAGTGAGTGAGTGAGTGAGTGAGTGAGTGAGTGAGTGAGTGAGTGAGTGAGTGAGTGAGTGAGTGAGTGAGTGAGTGAGTGAGTGAGTGAGTGAGTGAGTGAGTGAGTGAGTGAGTGAGTGAGTGAGTGAGTGAGTGAGTGAGTGAGTGAGTGAGTGAGTGAGTGAGTGAGTGAGTGAGTGAGTGAGTGAGTGAGTGAGTGAGTGAGTGAGTGAGTGAGTGAGTGAGTGAGTGAGTGAGTGAGTGAGTGAGTGAGTGAGTGAGTGAGTGAGTGAGTGAGTGAGTGAGTGAGTGAGTGAGTGAGTGAGTGAGTGAGTGAGTGAGTGAGTGAGTGAGTGAGTGAGTGAGTGAGTGAGTGAGTGAGTGAGTGAGTGAGTGAGTGAGTGAGTGAGTGAGTGAGTGAGTGAGTGAGTGAGTGAGTGAGTGAGTGAGTGAGTGAGTGAGTGAGTGAGTGAGTGAGTGAGTGAGTGAGTGAGTGAGTGAGTGAGTGAGTGAGTGAGTGAGTGAGTGAGTGAGTGAGTGAGTGAGTGAGTGAGTGAGTGAGTGAGTGAGTGAGTGAGTGAGTGAGTGAGTGAGTGAGTGAGTGAGTGAGTGAGTGAGTGAGTGAGTGAGTGAGTGAGTGAGTGAGTGAGTGAGTGAGTGAGTGAGTGAGTGAGTGAGTGAGTGAGTGAGTGAGTGAGTGAGTGAGTGAGTGAGTGAGTGAGTGAGTGAGTGAGTGAGTGAGTGAGTGAGTGAGTGAGTGAGTGAGTGAGTGAGTGAGTGAGTGAGTGAGTGAGTGAGTGAGTGAGTGAGTGAGTGAGTGAGTGAGTGAGTGAGTGAGTGAGTGAGTGAGTGAGTGAGTGAGTGAGTGAGTGAGTGAGTGAGTGAGTGAGTGAGTGAGTGAGTGAGTGAGTGAGTGAGTGAGTGAGTGAGTGAGTGAGTGAGTGAGTGAGTGAGTGAGTGAGTGAGTGAGTGAGTGAGTGAGTGAGTGAGTGAGTGAGTGAGTGAGTGAAGCCTCTTTCAGACAAAAAGTGCTCCTACGTTTACACTCTCTTCTACGACTGTGATCCAACCGTGACCCCCGCCTTCCTATGGAATCTGAATGTGCTGACAGTCTTGGCCACTCTTTTTGGAGATCTTATCATTCTCGTTGCTGGAAAAGTTCAAAACCGATTTTATTTGTTAATTTTTTGTCTCTCAGCTTGGTACCGCCAGTGGTCTATTCATTGCCAACCTATTCTCTCAACTTCCTTGGATTCTATACATTCCAAGCGCTATTTTCAGCTTCGCAGTTCTGCTTATTCCCCTTTTTGGAGTTAGTACTTTGATCACTTTGTCTGAAAAGCGATAATTGTAGGTGCGCTCCAATGAAAGCAAGGATACTGTATCCACCGCCTCTTTCTTGGCGGACGAAGTTAAACCAATTGTCGTTAAACCGACAATCATAGTCTACCCAGTGGTGATAACGACTGTAAACTGTGAGTTAATGTTTGAACTGACATAACTTGAATTCATTTGGAGTCCTTTCGACGCTGTTCTATGGACATTCAATGTTGGAAAAACGACTACGACAAGTAGAAAAACTGAATAAAAATTTTATGTTGCGATCAATATAGGGTTCGAAATAAAAAAAGAACCAGAGACAGAGAGACAGAGAGACAGAGAGACAGAGAGACAGAGAGACAGAGAGACAGAGAGACGGAGAGACAGAGAGACAGAGAGACAGAGAGACAGAGAGACAGAGAAACAGAGAGACAGAGAGACAGAGAGACAGAGAGACAGAAAGACAGCCCCTTTTTTGTATGTCTCAGTCTCTTGTTTCTCCGTTTCTCTCTCTCTCTCTATCTCTCTTTCTCAGATTTCTCACCAGATTCCTGTTTCGCAACCTTATCTCTTTTTTGTTTACGACTAACCTAGAGACTTTTGGGACACGTTGCTTAGCGTGGCTATAAAACGGCCAAGTCCGGTTTCCGATAACAAATAACTCCTTTTTTTATAATTCCAAACATTCTTACTTGTTAAAATAAAATTTTCAGCCGAAATGCACTGGCTAATAGTTTTCGCAGAAGTTTTTACTTTCTCCCTGACATGGTTTCTTCTCTTAAAGGGGAAGGACCGCGTAAATTGAAATTTTTAATTTTTCATATTTTTGTTTTTATTTTGTTTCATTTTAGTTTATTTTGTTATTTTTAATGTTAAAAACACAAAAATAATCGTTATATTTGTTTTACAAGTCAATTTCATAAAATTAGAAATTGACTTTTGAATTTGTTTGACGTTCGCGCCTAGACGCAATTGGCGCGAACATGAAATTTTTGAACGCGGCTGTCCAACGATGCCTGCGCCGGCAGCTACCTTTTTTGTCCTTTATTTCCATTTCTTTCTTTTATTTTTACGCTTTATTATGTTTGTGTTGTAATAATTAATATGTGACTTTTTTTTTAGATGGAACTGGGTATAGAACCTAAAAAGAAACCCGTAGGTAAAGCGTGTCCGATCCATTTTGACGATCCCCCACCCGACACAGTTATTCCGAGTAGTTACAACCGCCCCGACAGAGCCATTTTAGCCAATCCGCAGTAAGTCCTCCTTTTAGGCTGTAGCGCAATTCCATTTTTAGGTTTTCTGTGATTTTGAACGGTTTTCTTCCCCCCGACCGTGTTTTCTCATGTGATTGGTGTTTGTGTGGCAACTGTAACAATCAAGGGGTGGCCAGACACAACATTTGCTGTCGGGAAGTGCTCAACAGAGCACAACATGTGATAAAAAACGAGCAAGAAGACCATCACTCATTTAACATGTTCGACAAATACTGTACGCGTTTGAACCCCACTTCTGGACCACTATGCCTAGCATTTCACTCGTCTTTTGAGAATTTGTTTCTCAGTAAGGATGTATTTTGTCGTTTTAGATAATTTTACATTTATTGTTTCAGGCATTGGATATTTCTATCGAAGCGGAGGAGCTGGCAAGCCGGGAAAAGGAGAAAATTATCAGGAAATGGAAAAGGGACGACCCCAACAGGTTGTTGTTTTCTTTTTTTTCTTTTTAATTATTTTATTTGGGTGGTTTAACAGGTATTCATACCCTCCCCGGTTATTTAGTACTCAAATAACTGAATTTATTTTTTGTAAATCGATGAAATTGCCTAAAACACGCGTTGTGATCAGTAGAAATTCGCGTAGATATCTCTTATAGTCAGTATAACCGATTTTACTTTCCAGAATGTACAGATACTACGCGTATCGCAACTTCATCTTGTGGTCATTTGGCAAGCTAGGTTACCGTAACCGCGTAGAAGTCCCCAATTGTGTTAGGCGTCGATTGTTGACAATTTTCCCTTCTCCCTCCGGCGTTTACACGGGTTTTGTGATTCCTGATTTAGAATAGTTGTTTCTTTAACATTTATTGATCAGCAAATAAATTAGGCATTGTTATATCTCTTGGACAAATAATCGTCATAGTCCAAATCTGTAAACCCATTGAAAATGTCATACGCATAGTCTTGCACTGGGCGTTCTTGGTAATCCTCATCTGAGTCGGGATCAAGCTGCATTCCCACGACAGCTGCCCTCGAAGCCAAACGCTCTTTTTCTTCTGCTACTGTAGCGTGAATCCACTCAGAAACGTCTTTGTCGTCAGAATCCAATTCCACCTCCGTCTCACTTTCGGAAGAGGTGTTTCCTGCGCGATTCTCCTTCCGTGCACGGATCGCTTCGACGGCCAGCTGTCGTTTCTTTGCCATTTGGCGCAACACCTCCTTATGCACATCATCTCTCCACGCCTGGCGAACTTCCGTCTTCACTTTCTTCTTACTCAGTCGATCCTGATATTTTCTCTTGACGTCGTACTCGTGGGTGACCGCTCTTTTCCCGTCTTCTTCAGACATCGTCTGTTCATTTAGATGAAGCGCAGACATCATGGAGTAGGCGTGATACGTTGAATGAGGACTGAAATCAAAAAATGCTTTTCAATAATTGAATTCAGGACTCACAAATACACTTCCTTTGGACAATAGATTCTGTCAAGCGCGTTTTTTGTCTCACAAAAACTAGTTCCCCGCATTGAAGCCTTCGGAAGATCTCTTTGAAGCGCTTTGTTCAGAATGCAGTCTTTCACTCGCTGGAAGGCGGCGTCTCCTTCAATCAGATCAAAGTCACGGGCACCGAGGAGGGGAGGGTGTGAGCATTCAGTATATGGACCGGTAAGATTCTAAATTTACAAAATTTGTTGTATTTTTAAAAAAATTCATAAAAAAATACAATTTTTTTTGCTCGTATTTTTCTTACAGGGTTCGGCGGCCATGAGTGAACTCCTGCCACGTGATGCAGGGAGCAGTTGAAAGCCCAGATGATTTCCCTTGTGTCCTCCTGCGTCTCTCCAAATTTGATCGAATTCCAGAGGTGAGTTTTCAACTTTTGAGTCCATATGTGAATGACCTCACAGCCCCTATGCTTCGCCTCCTGAAGCAAATTGGAAAAATTTTAATAATAAGCGCACCTCTCGTAATCTGTTTTCCAGGGACTTCACCAAATGCCATCCGTCGAATTTGTGCACAATATCGATTCCCTCAGTTGTGTTGTAGTCACGTACGAGTTTAGTGAACGAGGCTGATCGATCGGTGGTTACGATTCCTACATTGTAACCACTGTGCCGAAGCCGGTTCAGAATTCTGCGCAGGCCTTCCACTTCCATTCGACCCGATTTGATATCTTTAATTTTGACAATAATTGCGCTTAATTGTAAAATACCTGTTTCACTCGCGTGCATAGTTTCCAGGTCAATAACTAAATTAGTGACCTGATCGCACACAACGGTTTTCCCTATGAGAGCCGAATAACCGCGGGAATCGTAGCTACCGTCGGCAGCTATCTGAAGCGATTTCAGACCCTGGCGCTAAAGTTTGATCAATGGTTTTCAACAAAAAAGTATGTAAACCTGATATTCCTCTTCCATGTACTGTAGCCAGCCGTCTCTCTTGTTTTCAAAAACGGTGGCTATGCTTCTCCGAACGTGACGAGCAACGCGTACGAAAGTGCTTTTCCCAATAAAACCCATGCGCAACTGTCCAGCAAATCGATTCAAGTTCTAAAAGTATCGTTTTGTAGGTAAGAATTTTACAAAAAAATTACCGAAAAACGGTTTCCCGTTGTGATTGCAGCCGAAACGACGGCTACATTTCCAGAAAACATTCGAAACGCGGCCTGAGGCTGCCCTTCCCATTTTTGCACATCCTTCTTTGTAACCCAGCAAGTTTGGCACGCAACATGGAGAATCGGACAGGTGCCTTGCTGATAGAAAAGTATTAGTTTCTTAAAATTAACGAACCCCACGAATCCATACACTATTTGTGGCTACCTGTGTTCCACAAGTAGGACATGCACTGCAGAGAGAAAGCAGTCTTCTCCCTTCTACTAGGAAATAACGTCCCAATGTTTCCGTGTCACTTATTCCTCTTGGAATTTCAGGTACGAGTGAGCCAGCTGACTGTATGGAGGAGCAGGAGAAGAGGCTTCCACCGGAATCATCCTACGGGTGAAGTTTAACGGGTAAATGTGATAAATATTTCAAGTTTTTTTCAATAAAGAAATAAAGATGCGTTGTAATCCTACTTTTTGTGGTTTTGGAGTTGTCAGAGGAGTGAATAAGTTTTCCTCGTTGTTGGAAGCCGGGAAAAGCGGTTCCTTGGCAGTGCCCTTCATCCATAGACGGCAACATGTGCAGGACACTAGTTTGCAAGGCTCTCGTGGAATGTTTAGTGGATCGACGTTCTTCTTTACCGCAGTAAACTGTGTTTTTCAAGAATTATTAATGCAAATTCTCATTAATCCACCTTCTGATAGCGCTGGGAGGTGGGTGAATGAGATCTGCATCTTCGGAGTGGTATTCTTGATCCATCGTCGTTTATGACAAATGTTTCAATCTTCTCCTTAAAATGCTCGTAGACGGTTGCTGCGAAAAACATTCTCACTCTTCCCGTCAGGTCCTGTTTCCTTCTGCGAGGCTCACTCGGAGTTGTGCTGGTTTCTGTAGACAGACGACTGGCAGGAGCTTCACTGGCAGCTGAGACGAAGCGGACACTCGAAGTCGACCGGAAATGCGCGGAGACCCACGAAAAAGAAGAAAAGTCACACCCAATAAAACTAGAATCTACCTTCGACTCATCAAGAAAGAACCTTTTCAGTGATTTGATAGAAAAATTGCTGCCCTGCAACACAAAAGTTGAAAATCACAGAAATCCCTACTAGAAGCTCTTCCACCCGCTGCACACAACCGACTGGCAAGTAAACCGTGGATCCGTCGTGTAGCTCCACTTGTAGATCAGTTGAGGCGAAGCTGTTACAAAAACCTCTCCAGAATTCTAACTGAAGTCATGGATTACACGCAAATTTATATTCGGTAAAGTATGAATAAACACCCACATTGTCAGACCCGTGTTGCCAACACACGTGTTTGCAGCCTTCACTTTTCAGCAGATCTTTTACCAAAAGATGCTGTTCCCCTCCAGTCAGGTGAAACAGACTTAGAAGGCGGTTGAGCTTGTTTTTGGGCAAAATGCGAAAATCGTCCGATAAAACGCGACAAACGGCGCATTTTCGTCGTGTCATGCTGCAATATACACTTCAATAAGCTGAAATATTTATTAAAAATACATTTATTAATTTACAACACATATAATCAATCAAAATATCACACATTTCGAAAATACAAGCGTTTTACGAACAAAATATCGTTACAAAGCTCGGAAATGGAAGAAATTTGTAAAATTATTGATAATTTAAATGAAAAAAATATTTTCCTTATAATTGTTGCTAAACAAAACTTTTTGCATGTAATAAAACTTATACAAATTCATTTTAAATGTCACTTAAACAGAGATTTAAACGGTCTTCGTAGCTCCGCCCCTTTGAGTCGAGGTCCCGCGCGGAATTGCAATTGCCGCAGGTGTACACGGCACTGCCGCAGGTGTACACGAGCCGCTGAGTTCAAACAGGGTAAGACCATTTCGGTTAATCGGTAAACCTGATAAATACAACATTTAATGAAATTTGATTTTTATGGGTGTGCAGAAAAGGAAAAATAAAAATTATTGGGCATGTTTTCAGAAAAAAAATATTTACGCGGTCCTTCCCCTTTAATCAGCCTTTTCATTGTCACCCGAAGCTTTGTCCAAAGATGGAATATATTCAATCCAAAACTTCCCGATTTTGCAGCTTTGGCTGTTTCTAGGTAAGTTGTTTTAAAATTTTTTTTCGATTTATCGATTTTAGCACTCTTCTTTTCAAATTACTGTACCTGATTCATGAATCCTACGAACACTACGTGGAAGGTAATATTAGAATTTAAGCGGTTTCTTAAGGCTTATGGGAAAACCGATATATGGCTAGCGTTCTTTTTTTAAGGCACTAAACCGTTACCGTTCTGGGTCAAATTAAGGTTAGGGACGGTTAAGGTGTCTTATGAACGTTGAGGTTTCTTAAAATAATGACTGTTTCATTAAGACCTTAAGACACTAGGCAGTATTTAGCTTACTAAGGTCGGTTAAGGTATATTTGAAACATTAAGGGTTCTTAAAGTGTTATACGTTTCCTTAAGACACTAAGCCTCATTAAGGTTAGTAGGGACAGTTAAGGTATCTTAGGAACAAGTCCTGGTTTCCATAAGATACAAAGACATCTTAAGAAATAAATATTTTACTAAGGACGTTACTGTGTCTTTGGGACCTTAAGGTTTCTTGCGTAAGTTGATGCATCATAAAGACGTTAAGCGTTTTAGGAAAGATTAGGTTAGTAGAGACCGTTAAGTCATCCTCAGAGTTGATGCTTCCTTGGGAAACCAATACCTCTTGGTAGTTATGGTTACCGATGACAGTTAAGGTTTTAGCTTTTAGGTATCCTAGAAACGTTAAGGTTTCTGGAGACTGGGAAGATTTCCCTAAGGTACTAAACCATCCTAGGGGACACTAAGGTTACTAGAGACCGTTAAGGCATCTTAGGAACGTTAAAGTTTCTTCCAACACTTAAGGTATTCTTAAGACACTATGAATTTTTGAGGTAAGGTTTCTACATAGATACACTTTATATTAAGGTAAATTAAGGAGCCTTGCGTAAGTTGAGGCGTATCCTTAAGAAAATAAACAAGTACATCAACGTTATCAGAGACAGTTAAGGTGTCTTAATGGCGTTATTGCTTTCTGAGAGCTTCGTTTATCTTACCAACGTTAGGGTTTCTTAAGGTAGTGGAGATTTCCTTAAGACACTAAGCCTTCTTTAGTTAAGTTAAGGTTACTAAAAACCGCAGAGGTGTCTTAAGAACCTTAAGGTTTCTTGCCAACGTCAAGGTTTTATTTCGACAGCCTTAGGGAAAGCGAAGGTAACTTTTTGTGGGAAAGAACTACTACTTAACAAGGTACATTAAGGTATCCTTAAGACACTAACTCGTCTTAGGAAAGGCTATGATTAAGGACAGTTAAGGTGTCTTAAGTACCTAAACCTGTTTAAAGATAGTTAAGGTTTCCTGAAGATATTAAGCCGCAAGTCGCTGAAAGTTAAGGTTACTATGGATAGTTAAGATACCTTAAGAATCTTTAAGTATTTTTCGGTATTCTGCGCTAACTCAGTTATAACTAAGAATCTAAGCTTTTTTGGTGAACTTAAAGGTTACTAGGATAGTTACGGTATCTTAAAATCATTAAGACACTAACTCGTCTTGAGTAAGGTAACTAGGGACCATTAAGGAACCAAAGGACGTAAAGGTTTCTAGAAATTTAAGGAAAACTTTTTTTTTAGGTCAATGTTCCTATTTTTACAAACTTTTCTACGACTGCAAACCTAAAACCATCTCAACAAAGTTCTTCCTGAACCTCAACATCGTCACAGTAGTCGCTCGGATAATAGGAGATTTGGTTGTTCTACTCTGTGGAGTTGTAAGAACTAAGTTTAACCTTAAAAACCTTAACTTTAGGTTGGAAAATCGGGTGGAACCATGGTTGCCAAATATTTCGAACAACTCCCCTACTTGCTCTACGTATCAGCAATTATCATTTGTACATTGGTTACAATTCTGGCTTTCGTTGGGGTTCGTTTTAAGGCCTTAATGTTGAATTAGGTGCCTTACTACGAATTTACAAGAAACTGGATGAGAGGTTCAAGAAGACCTCTGGGCTACGTTTCTACCGGCAGCTTCACCCGCGATGAAGTGCCTCAAGTGTACTATAAAGGGAAAAAGTGAGACAATTTTGGCTTCAATCTTAATTTTTTATTTTCAGTGGCGTATATTCCACTATTAGAAAAGTTCTACCTAAGAAAAGTCCTCTGGCTCAGGAGATTAGAACGCTCGCATCAAAGAAAAGACAACAGAAAAAGATTGAATGAAGATATCGAGTTAAAGAGAGAGAGAGAGAGAGAGAGAGAGAGAGAGAGAGAGAGAGAGAGAGAGAGAGAGAGAGAGAGAGAGAGAGGGAGAAATGGGTGAAACAGCTTGAAAGAAAAGAGAGCAAAAGAGGTGAAACAAAATCGAGGGGCGGTAGAGAGAGAAGAGAGAGTGGCAAGAGAGCTGATATAGGCAAATGCGGTGAGACAAACGAGAGGCGCAAAAGAGAGAAGGGATGGGAAAGAAAAGAAAGGAAAGAAGCTAGAGGAGGAGAAAAAGACAAGAAGCGAGCGATTCAAGACACGCAAGAGCGGCGAAAGAGACGAGAGAGGTGAAAGAGGCGAAAGAGGGGACAGATAAGAGGTGATAGAAAGAACGGGCTGGCGAGAGAGGCGAGAGTGGCAAGAGTTGCAAAAGACCAGCAAAAGAGGCGAGTGAGGAAGACAGAGGCGAGAGAGACGAGAGGCGAGAGAGACGGGAGAGGCGCGAGAGACGAGAGAGGTGCGATAGGCGAAAGAGGCGAGAAAGAGAGAGATAGAGAGACAGAGTACTGAGGAGTATGAGTAAGGCATAAACATCCCGTCACCTCCCTTTTTGCCGCCTCATAATTGGCTTACTTAGCGGGCTGTCATGTTCTACGCCTGCCTTGCTACTTTTTTCAGTCTATTCCTTGGACTTTTGGGTCTCATCTTCGCATTCATCGACATTTGTAAATACAACTTTGGCCTCTATTTGGCACTGCTCTCCGTGGTTGGAACTACCGTATCCGTGGCTTTTTGGATAGTTTCACCAGCAGCTTGTGGGAACCCAAAATGGGTTCAACATTTGTTACACAGGTGAGAGAAAGAAAGAGGGAGAGAGAGAGAGAGAGAGAGAGAGAGAGAGAGAGACGGAGAGAGAGGTACGAAAAAAAACGAAAGTTTTCAGATATGGCTACAAACTGGACCCATTCCGTGAGATAGTTCGCATTCACATTACCCAAAGTGAGTTACCCCCCCCCCCCCCCCCCCCTATTTCTCGGCACGCTCTCTCTCGCTCTCACTCACCCACTCACTCACCCACTCACTCACTCACTCACTCACTCACTCACTCACTCACTCACTCACTCACTCACTCACTCACTCACTCACTCACTCTCACTCACTCACTCACTCACTCACTCACTCACTCACTCACTCACTCACTCACTCACTCACTCACTCACTCACTCACTCACTCACTCACTCACTCACTCACTCACTCACTCACTCACTCTCACTCACTCACTCACTCACTCACTCACTCACTCACTCACTCACTCACTCACTCACTCACTCACTCACTCACTCACTCACTCACTCACTCACTCACTCACTCGTTTCAGGATGGCGGCAATACTATGAGGATGAAGAGAGTGGTCGCGTGCTTCAACTCCGCGCCTCACCCCGTCGTTCCCGCTCCATGCCATGCCCAATCGAAGAGGGGACTCGAGATTAGAGAATCGGGGAGAACGAGTAATAAATCTTGTTTCGGAGTGAAAGTCGATGATCACAGTGATTGAGATGTCGTGAGAGAACTACAGGATATGCTGGAAGGTCTGCCGTCGCTCTTCCATGTAAACGAAGATGGCCCTCTCGCGGAAGTAGCTGAACACACGATGAACCACGTCTAACGCCATGGCACAGTAGACGATGTAACAGAGGAAGACGACAAGGAGAGCTACGATGTGCAGCACTTGGTTGGATTCTAGAATATTGTTTGTTTGAAAATGCAACGGGTGCACGGTTTTCGGTCGGAAATGCAAATGGTGCACGGTTTTCGGTCGGAAATGCAACAGATGCACAGTTTTCAAACGTAAATGCAACTGGTGCACGGTTTTTGTCGGAAATCCAACTGGTGCACAGTTTTCGGTCAAAAATGCAACTGGTGCACAGTTTTCGGTCATAAATGCAACTGGTGCACGGTTTTCAGTCAAAAATGCAACTGGTGCACAGTTTTCGGTCATAAAAGCAAATGGTGCACAGTTTTCGGTCGGAAATGCAATTGATGCACGGTTTTCGGTCAAAAATGCAACTGGTGCACAGTTTTCGGTCATAAAAGCAACTGGTGCACAGTTTTCAGTCGAAATGCAACTGCTGCACAGTTTACGGTCGGAAATGCAGCTGGTGCATGGTTTATGTTAGGTTTTTGCATGACACTCACGATCGATTGTCCTTATTCTCCACCTCATAAAGTGGATTAGGGCCTTCGGTTTCGTGCAACAGAGCACGAGAGCCGTGAGGAAGAGAATCGCATAGACGACGATTTCGATGACCTAAACATAGTAATTACCCTTTATTATGTACACAAGTACACATGCACACACTCACGCTCACACACTACTGCCCACCTTTACACACATGAAGGCCCACAGAAGTCGGTGCTGTTTGCGGAACATGGCCACCAGGGCCAAAAGCAGAGCTCCTCCATTGATAACAGCCTTCACCACGCTGAGGACATCGAAAGAGATTACAGTCAGTGGGAGAACCACCAAGGAGAGCAGTAAAAGTAGTGTTTCCAGGAAAAAGAACCCGTAGGCGGCGGTCTGAAAAACAAAAATTAGATGCAAAACATTGGAAATGATAAAAAGTGTCGAAACTAGCAATAAAATAAAATATTTTCTCATGGGAGTCGAACCAACAACCTTTAGATTCGTAAACTGAAAGCTTAGCCACTACACCATTGAGGCAAATTTTCAGCACAAGCGCTGAATGAGAACGTTACCTCTTTAGCGCCGCATTTTCATAATTTCACCATATTTGACCCAAAATTTGAAGTTGAAAGAAATTTTAAATGAATTAAAGAGATTTTTGCAGTGTTTGCCCCTTATTGTCATAGGAATGGGTCCACTAACCACCGCGAAACCGCAAAAAGTACGCAAAGTGGCTCTTCCCCAACCGTTTGAATCACTTTACACATACGAAAACACTTGTGCCAGATGAGTAATGTCCCCGGAATCGTGATTTCTTCCTCGTTTACACTTCATCGCTCGTTCAAGAGGTTTACAGCCTGCGAAATGCGGCTCGATGACGCGGTGGATGATTAAGACTGCCGGCCGCGGGGAGGACGCTTATTGCTCTCATGGTGTAGCGGTTAGCACTCAGGACTTTTAATCCTGCGACCCGAGTTCGGATCCCGGTGCAACCAAACTTTTGCAAATTGTTGAAAAGCTTGAGAAAGTCAATATAATTATCAATATGTGTGAAAAGACTAACGTAGAAAAAGTAAACGATTTGTTTGAAATGTAGAAAGGACCTTCAATAAAAAGTGATGAGTGAAATGAGCAAAATGAGATTTCTCTATTTTTCCTAATATTTCCAGATCTTAACAAAACAGCGAAAAGAACTTGAGTTTTTATCATGGAAAACGAATCTCAGCCTTTTCAAAAGAACTTAAAAAAACAATTGGATAAAAATTGAATCATTGTGGTCAATCTTGCCAATTTTAAAGTTAGTGATCTATTTGTGAAATATTTGACAATTTGTTTTTTTTTTCAATCTGTTTTATTTTAACAACTTCAACAAAACCCGTAAATTAAATATGTATCGGAATGAAAACAACAAAAAATATAGGATCTCATGGGCGATTTGGATGAGAAAAAAGGCGGACCTTCGTTTTCCATGATAAAAACTCAAGTTCTTTTCGCTGTTTTGTTAAGATCTGGAAATATTAGGAAAAATAGAGAAATTTCATTTTGCTCATTTCACTCATCACTTTTTATTGAAGGTCCTTTCTACATTTCAAACAAATCGTTTACTTTTTCTACGTTAGTCTTTTCACACATATTGTATCTCTTTTCTATCTTTTATTTAAAAAGAAAAATGAAAATGACCGTTTTGAAAATGAAAAATGAAAATGCCGGCATTACTATCGGCCAAAGGCCATCATCGATAACGGCCGCAGGCCACCTATATTATCGGCCGAATGTCGTCATCGATAGCGGCCGCAGGCCGCCTTTACTATTGGCCGAAGGCCAACATCGTTAGCGGCCGCAGGCCGCCTATATTATCGGCCGAAGGTCGTCATCGATAGCGGCCGCAGGCCGCCTTTACTATTGGCCAAAGGCCAACATCGTTAGCGGCCGCAGGCCGCCTATATTATCGGCCGAAGGTCGTCATCGATAGCGGCCGCAGGCCGTCTATATTATCGGCCGAAGGCCGTCATCGATAGCGGCCGCAGGCCGCGTATATTATCGGCCGAAGGCCGTCATCGATAGCGGCCGCAGGCCGCCTTTACTATTGGCCGAAGGTCAAAATCGATAGCGGCCGAAGGTCGTCATCGATAGCGGCCGCAGGCCGCCTATATTATCGGCCGAAGGCCGTCATCGATAGCGGCCGCAGGCCGCGTATATTATCGGCCGAAGGCCGTCATCGATAGCGGCCGCAGGCCGTCTATATTATCGGCCGAAGGCCGTCATCGATAGCGGCCGCAGGCCGCGTATATTATCGGCCGAAGGCCGTCATCGATAGCGGCCGCAGGCCGCGTATATTATCGGCCGAAGGCCGTCATCGATAGCGGCCGCAGGCCGCCTTTACTATTGGCCGAAGGTCAAAATCGATAGCGGCCGAAGGTCGTCATCGATAGCGGCCGCAGGCCGCCTTTACTATTGGCCGAAGGTCAAAATCGATAGCGGCCGAAGGTCGTCATCGATAGCGGCCGCAGGCCGCCTATATTATCGGCCGAAGGCCGTCATCGATAGCGGCCGCAGGCCGCGTATATTATCGGCCGAAGGCCGTCATCGATAGCGGCCGCAGGCCGTCTATATTATCGGCCGAAGGCCGTCATCGATAGCGGCCGCAGGCCGCCTTTTTTATCGTTCAAAGGTCTATTTTTATAGCCGCCATTGACTTTTTTATTGGCCCCGTAGAGAGGAATGAAGGGAGAGAGATAAAGCGCAAATTTGGACGTTCGATGTCAGTTTGTGGTTTTCCTTATTATTTTGAAGAAAAAAGCTCTAAAACTGATTCGATCCATTTGAACTAGTAAAGCAAAAGAAAAATGACTGCATCAGGATCCGAACCCGGAATTACCAGCGTACTAGACGGCTCTGTACACCGCTGAGCCACACTTATTCTAGATCAACTTTGCGTGTTCTTTTCAATGGACAAATCTGTTTTGAAAAATATTCAGGTTTCCGACCGTGGTGCCTGAAAGTCCGTTTTTTGATCCTATTTTTAGGGTACTGTAAGAAAACCTATAAATGAAACTGGCTCAAAGTCTACGCCCAGCGAACTGCAACGGGTTCCGACCTGTACCCAAAAGTTCGCAAGTTCTGCGACAGTATTATATATACGGGAGACATCGACACTTTTTGGGGTCCGCAGCAGAATAGACCATTTGGTACATACTAAAATTTTCTATTCCTTAAAACAGTTTCCGGATCAGTTTTTGATGCTGAACACGATGCTTTTCTCAGAATCGAAAAATTATGATTTTGAAGGAAACTGTGGGGCATTTAGTTTTAACTGACCCCGCAGTAATTGGAAGAGGAACCAAAACACCGCGCAGCGCTTCGCGCTGCGCACAAATTATAACACATGATATTATATAACGGAATGTGAAGGAAAAAGGCAAAAAGTTTGACCAGTTAGGGAATCGAACCCATGACCTTTCACGCAACAGTCCGATTCTCTAACCAATACACCACATGGCGCTTATGTGATGTTCGCTCCAAATGGCTCACAAGATCGGTACCGTTGCGCAACAGTGAAGTCAACAAAATCCCAACAGTTTAAAGTAATGGTTGTGTTTAGACAAAAGACAAAAAAAGGGTAGTAGGCAATAAAAAAATTATGCTACAATCGAAAAGAATGCAAAAAACACGCGTGTTTATAAGACGTCTGCGTGTTTCTGTAGGTGGATGGATAAAAACGTGAAATATTATTGGATATCCGAAACCTACGCAAAATTTTACTCTGTAGTGTCGTTTTGGTGCAATTTTAACAACGGCAAAGGGGAAAAAACCGTCGACAAAAATTTGGTGACGGCGGCGGCGGCGGACATAACCGAAGCGCGGTAGACTGAAAAAAGGGTTCAAATTGGTCGAAATCAACTTTTAAAAAATGTAATCTATTCGTCTTGAGCAGTTCAACAAGAATATGATTATGAAAATTGAAAAAAAATGAAAATGTAAAGCACTAAGCACAAAAAACCTTTAAAAAAAGTTTGCAAACGGGAAATTTGAAAACAAATCTACCCAGCGCTTCGCGCTAGGTATAATTTTGAGGTTGCAAGATCTTTTTTCTTTTTACCTTTTTTACGATACAAATATTTTCAAACACAAACTTTTTTGACAGAATTTTACACAAACTCTCACATGAAGCCGATCATTTAATCTGAGGCATGTCAAAGAAAATTCTGAATTCGTTCAAAATCAAAATTTTTGTGAAAAACTCAAATGTTCCTTTTAATTAAGTGTAGATCGAAGAAAATTTTGTTTTTGGATCCGAACCTGTGAGCATTTTTATCACAACGCGCAAAAAAACAACTGCGCCATCTATCCTTTAAAAATATATTACGCACAAAATCAATTTTATTTCTGTTTGTAACTTTGAAAGTTCAAATCAAAAAAAAGAAATTATCGGGGATCCGATCCCGCGACCTTTTTCTCACCACGCGCCAGTTACCACTACACTATCTACCATTTACGACCGTATTAAGCAAAACTTCAATTTTTTAGGCTTGTTCCTATCTAAGAAGCCAAAAGCAAATACAAAAAAATTCCCTGGGATCCGAACCTGCTACCTTTTTCTTCATTCGCGCCGCACACCACTGCGCCAATGTTGACTATCACAATTTTGCATTATACTTTTTAAAACACGCAAAAGCCCAATTTAAAACCTACCACGACATGTATGCGATTCTTGAAGACGGTGTAGTCCTCGCCGAAGAAAAAGTGCGGCTGAGCGCTCGATCCCATCGGCGCATCGCCGGCCGCCCTGAAGACAGAACAGACTAAACAAAACGAAGGCCTGAAGATCGACGAAAGGAAAAGGGGAAGATCGGAAACGATGGATGGAAATTGATTTCCGCGTTTAGTGCGCAAGTGTAACGCGAGAGAATAACTGCAAAGCGGCACGGGAACTGGTAGTTCGAGGGGTGGAATGTGAGAAAAAGAGAGGAATTTCTTGGGGTGTCTTAGAGTGGTTTGAAGGGCCATGAGGAGAATAACTTCATAAATATGGGTTAACACGGGATGTGGCAAAATGAAAGGCCTAAATCACAAAATTACGGCCTAAATCGGCCTTGGAGGGTCCAATTCCGCCTAAAAACGGTCTATAAAAGAGAGACCTGAGCCGGCCTATAAAAGGCCTTACAATTAGTCGGCCTAAGGAATGCCTAACTCGGTCTAATAAAGGCCTAAATCGGCCTTAGGGGGGTCCAATTCCGCAAAAAAAAGCCGCAAACGGTCTATAAAAGGCCTTTGTCGGTCTAAGGAAGGCCTATTTCGATCTGCTAAAGGCCTAAATCGGCCTGAGAAAGGCCAACTCCGCCTAAAAATGCCGCAGGCGATAAGAAAAGGCCTATATCTGCCTAGGGAAGGCCTAATACGGTCTGACAAGGGCCTGAGAAAGGCCCAACTCAGCCTAAAAACTCCGGAAACAGTCTATGAAAGGCCTAAGGTTGCGTAAGGTAGCATAACTCGGTCTAATAAAATTTTAAGACGAGTTGAGCCTAAGGAAGGCCTAACTTGGCCTAAGGAAGAGAGACTACAGACGGACAATATTTCCCGCTGCATTCGAAACGACTTTTATACTGTGGAAAGTCTTCGAAAATTCCCATGACGGAGAAATTTATGACTACAAAAGACTTTCAATGGAGTGAAAATGACCACCGCGTGGTTTTCAAAAAAAAAAACTTCTTAACTATAGTTACCATATTTTCGACAACGAACTTCAAAAATCATTCGATCCACCAATTTGCAAAAGTTAGGTCCCACCGAGATTCGAACTCGGGTTGCAGGATTCAAAGTCCTGAGTCTTAACCACTAGACCATGGGACCGACACATAAGCACTCGCCGGCCGCTGTCTTATTCAGCGACTTATCGATTTGAGAGTGCAAGCGACTAGCAATGGCTGGGGAGATAGGTCACTGATTAGGAGGGCATATGAGTGGTTAGAGACAATTTTTGAACAGATAGCAATTTTTTGTTCTAAAAAACCGAGGAAATAATGAAAAGTACGTTTTTGGCGTCTGGCGAGAACCGTGGAATTGAGATGAGTCATGGCAAATATGGAATTCGTGGAAGAGACGTTCCGGAAAACCAAAGAAAGAGGGAGACATATTGAGATAGAGAGAGTGATAGAGAAAGAGAGAGATCACATGAGGAGATAGAGATAGAGGCGAAGAAAGAGGTAGAAAGGGGAAGAGACAGTGGAAGAGAGAGAGAGAGAGAGAGAGAGAGAGAGAGAGAAAGAGAGAGAGAGTAAGATAGTGAGAGATAGAGAGGCATAGAGAACGAGAGAGATACACAAAGTTAGAAAGAGAGACGGAGAAAGATAGAGAGAGAGATTTAGATATAAGATCCAGAATGACAAATAGACAGCAAGACGGTATGTATCGCAGAGACGGAGAAAGACAAAGATACACACAGAGATATGGAGAGAAAGAGGGGAGAGAGTGAGAGAGAGAGAGAGAGAGAGAGAGTGTGTGTGTGTGAGAGAGAGAGAGAGGGAGAGAGAGATTTGAAATTAAACCAACCAAATTGGATAAGCCTTTCGCAGTTAGTTGAAGCAACCATTTAACTGGATGCGAAGTGTGAAAATGAACGCGATAACTGGAAATCGCTCTGATCTTATATCACGCATGCTAATTCTAACCAACAATCCTTAAATTATGTAAATTTAAGGGAAAACGTGTCACTTCCGTAGCCCCGGCTTGTGAGAAGAAAAAAACCGGTTTCCGTGGGCCTCATTTTTTCCAACCACCACCATAATACGCATTTTTGCCATAAATGATAGAATATGAAAAAAAAAAGATCTTCAGGCACTAAATATTCTTTCAAAAGACAAGTGAACAAGAGAGGAAGAGACCCTTTGATTGTTTGCGTTCCACTTGAGTCGGCGGTTTTATCTTTTTCCGGGTCATCAGATAGTAAAAGATTGATAAAATGAGCTGAATCTTGCATAGAAGAGCCCGCTGTGGGTGCGTCGACATTTAAAGGGACCATCAGGGACCTATTTTCTACAATTAAAACCAACGTCAGAATACAGCACTACGATTTTATCAGTTATTTTTCTTTTTGCCAGCAAAAACCATTTGCACGAGAGTGGAACCGAACCCGGGACCGTTTGGTTACCAGCTACCGGCGCTAAAAAAAAGCTCAGCACTGCGTGTTCCTAATCCCCACCGGCTTTCACCTTGGACAGCGGGCAGATGGTGTGAAAAAACGTAAGCTGGAGCCCGTTGGAAAAAATTAATTTTGAGTTTTGATTTGAAATTACGTCTTTTTTGGAAAAATTAGTTGAAAATGATAAGTTGATAATTGATCAACTAAAATAAATTTAATAATTAAAATAAACTTTAAAAAGGACCCTGATGGTCCCTTTAAGATGCGATGTATGTGAGACCAAAAATACAAAACTTTGGAAATCAAAGTTTCAAGTCGCTCAGTCAAGCCCAATTTCTGTCAAGATTTTTTGGAATTTGGAATACTCTTTCAAACAAAAACTAAACAATCTCAAATATATATTTTGATTTGCTCAAAAAAAAAACTTTTGCTATTTTAGATAGAAGTGGACCCTAAGTAACTCCAACAGAAAATTTGGCTTGACTGGGCCACTTTAAAATTTTATATCCAAAGGTAATTTGGCAATTGTCTAAAGGCATTTTTTCAAAGTGACTCAAATTAAAAACGGTAAATTGAACAAAGTTAGATAATTACATTATAAAAACGTTTGTAACTAAGGTCAAAGCGAACTTTTTATGTTTTCGGCATGAAAACTTGGATGAAATGTCAAAAATGTTAATCTTTTTGGCATTTAAGCTTTTAGCTTTTAGCACCCGCCAACGTGTCATTTACGACCTAATTTTCAGGATTTTGTTGCAAAACGTTTTACGGTATACATCCTCCCCAAAAATTGGTATGAAGCATGTATTCTGCCCAATGTTCGTCATTTTCTTTATTTTCTCGAACACTTTCTGTGTTATGTGCAAAATGCGTGCAAAGTCTTGAATGGACTATAAGACTTTTTGACTCAGGACTGGGCTATGTGCCCCTGCGCTACCGGATATGGTAAAAAAGCGTGTCGAATAGCAAAATAAGGATAAACTGAGATAAAGTGATAATGAGAGGTAATCTGATCTCAGCTGGCCCCCAGGCGGAGCCAATGTACGGGCAAAGGAGAGCGGCGACACACGCGCGCGAGTTCAGCTGTAAAGTGCTGTTACATATCAATCAAACTCGCTTCGTGTCGTTCGTGTCGGTCAGGCTGTCCGGCAAGGAACCGGATGGAACAGCCAAGGATCACAGGGGAGAAGAAACAGTGATTCAGGGGCAAGGGATCGATGGTGGATGTAGACCCCGACAACTGCCCTCCTCGAATCATGCAAACAGCGAGGAAAAACAACACAAATCGCGAGCAGGAAACATGAGAGCCCAGGCAGAGGTGCAAGGCTGCAAAAAGATGGGATCGGGTGGCTGAAGTCATGATTATTTAGGCAAGAAACGGTGTGTAGGCCTTAGAAAGGTTTAAAGGGACAGTCAGGCGGGTTTTGCAAAATTGGCTCATCTAGAAGAGAAAAATTCGCTGATCAAGAAAATATATATGACTATGGGATGTACCGTTTTTGATAGACCTGGCTTTAAAGTGTCCAAAAACGGCCGACCATCCGCAGATTGTGCGGATGGCCAGTACGCCCTGCGTGTCCGGTATTTACAGGGGATGCTAATGAACCGAATTCATTCTAATTGACTGAGATAACTGTGAAAATGAGGAGGGTGCGAGACAATTTTGCATAGTTCATTCGCATAATTTCCGACCGTATCCGATCGAAAATGAAATGAAAAGGCCCCTTACTGCCCCTTTAAGTTAGTTTAAGAGTTGTCTCAGTCTTTGGTAAATGAAACGCCTACGTCGGTCTGTGAAGGGCCTAAATCGGACTGAAATGCTCTGAACTGGGCTTAAAACAGGTCTTGGGCAATCTAGAAAAGGCCTACGTCGGTATATGGAGGCCTAAATCGGTCTGACCAATGTTGAGGCTTTCACAGGCCTCAGGCGATCTTTAATAAGCCTATAAAAGGCCTAATTCGGCCTGAAAAGCACCAACCTCTGCTTAGAACTGGCCTCAACAAGGCTCTTAAAACCGGCGAAGAAAAGGCCTAAAAGTCAACCTAATAAACGCCTAAGTCAGCCTAAAAAGGACCCACCTCGCCTTGAAATAATGCGGCAAAAAGCCTTAGAAAAACCAAAGTCTGCTTGAAAAGACCCAACTCGGCTTACAACAGGTCTTAGAAAATCTAAGTCAATTTAGAAATATCCTACGTCGGCCTATGAAGGACTTTAAAGATAGAGGCCCACGAAAATGAAAATCGACCTGTCCATGACATAACGTAAGGTAGAGAGTGCCTTTTTCAATGGTGAAATGCAGAGAGTTTTATCAACACCCAGTCTTACCAACACCCAGTCTTGAATAGGCCCCATATGGTCTGTATAAAGGCCTTGAAAGGCCTAAATCGACATGAAGAGCACCAAACTCGACTTACGACAGGCGTTGGACGATCTATGAAAGTCCTACGCGGACTTATGAAAGACCTAAATCGGCATGGCTAACATCCAGGCTTAAAAATGCTCAGACGGTCTATAAGAAGCCCATGAAAAGCCTGAATCGGCCTAAAATCACCTGACTCGGCTCAAAACAGGCATGACTCACGCTTTTGAACCCGGTCAAAAAGGCCTAGGCCGGCCTATGAAAGGCCTAGATAGGTCTGAAAATGACCTAACCCACATATAACTGCATAAGGTCAAATGTGGTGGAAAAAGGCTCAACTCGGTTACAAATAAGTCTGAGACGGTCTATAAAAGAGACGAAAGGGAAGACCTATAACAACGTTTGGCTTAATGGAGGCCAAACGTCGGCCTGAGAAAGACCTAATGCTTAAGGAAGGCCTAGGGTCGTATGGTTTAGAAAGACCTGAGGCGCTCTGAAGAACACTCAAGGCTTTTTGAGGGTCTAAGTCGGCCCGAGGAGTATTTTATGCTCACTGGGGGGGGGGGGGGGGAGCACTAACGATTATAAAATATTCAAAGATGGCAATTTGAATGTAGCATTTTGTTACCCTGACCATTACACATCACTTCATCTGATATGGCGGTCACCTTCGATTCCAACGTCGACTGGGATGCATGGTAAGTCTCTCTCTCTCTCTCTCTCTCTCTCTCTCTCTCTCTCTCTCTCTCTGTCTCTCTGTCTCTCTCTCTCCCTCTCTCTCTCCCTCTCTCTCTCTCCCTCTCTCTCTCTCTTTTCAAAATGTCTTTTTTAGGTACTTTGCCATTCCCCGCTGGATAGCTGTTAACTGGATTGCCGTCATCCTCACCACCGTTCTCACAACAGTGGGACTCGTCGTGTTCAACCGAATCCTCGCTCCCTACCTAACGGAACATTACAGTAAGCCTCGATTTAGACCTTTAAACTTGCGATTCCAGAATCATGTCTTGGTTATGAAAAGCGTCTGACGGAGATGAAGTCTCAACTGGAGGCGGATTACGGTAGCCTCTGGGAGGATCCGGAATTCTGTGTTGGATATTTGAAGGTTTGTGAGTGGGAGTGTGAGTGAAGACCCATTTTCAGCTCCATGAATCCTACCAGACCTTCCTCTCCGTGGCCCGTTCTGATCACCTCGGTCGTCAGAGAATCCTCTCGCCGTTCAACCGTTTCGCTCGCATCCGAATCCACTAGGGGGACTGGCCCAGGTCCAGTCCGTTTTTGCCAAGGCGGCGACGCGCCGTGCCGTATAAGACGGCGCCCGCCGTGGAGAATGCCATCCGACGATCTCATTCTGCTTTCGCTGCTTTAATAAATGTTCTTTTTGATTTTCCAGTGTTGGGTTTCTAACTTGGCCGCAGCTAGGCCACAGCGGCCACAGGCGTTTTGTGCAACAGGCACCAGAAATCCCTCTTTTGGCTTGAAACACTTTGTTCAGTTGACAAATTTGGACTTAATGTGTAGAAACTGGACATATAAAACCAGAGCGGTCATTTCTAAAGTCACTGCAGTCATTTCAAAAGCCACAGCAGTTGTTTCAAAAGCCACAGCAGTTGTTTCAAAAGCCACAGCGGCCACTTCGGTAATTTTTAAGACCACAAGAGCAACAGCGATAACAACAATTCATTACTTTCGCAGTATTTATTTTTCTCTCTCTCTTACTCTCTCTCTCTCTCTCTCTCTCTCTCTCTCTCTCGGAAAAACGATAATATCGATTGGTAATTAAGCGATTTCAGATGTCATTTGCCGTAGGCGCCACCTCGGCGGCGGCCCTCCTCGCCACCCTCGCCTCGCTCTTCTCCGTTGTCATCATCGTCAATGACATCAACGGTCTGAAGAATGACATCACCAATGGAATGGATACATTCAAGGTACCGTTATCCTCCTGGGGGCCGCGAAGCGGATAGATGCGGCCTAGCGTCGCGTAACTGAAAGACCGCAGGCAGCCAGAACCCCTTGAGACGGCCTTAGGCCGAGCAAATCAGAGGGCAACGCCCGGTGAAGCCTGACCATTCCATTCTTGCGGGGCCGCTAAGCGGTCTGAGGCAGCAGTAGGCCGCGTAACTGGGTGACCGCAGCCCGCAACAGCTCATTGGGACTTTCGTAGGCTATTGAACTTAGAAGGGAACGCCCCGCCTTCTGAAACTATTCTTGCGAGGCCGCTGAGCGGCAGGAAGCGGCAGTAAGCCGTAGCCATTCTTTCGAGGCTGCAAAGCGGTCTGAGGCGTCAGTAGGCCGCGTAACTGAGCTACCACAGGCCGTCGGAACCCTGTGAGACAGCCACTGGCCACGGAACTCAAGAGGCATGCGTAGCGCGGCGTTGACTCAATACCGCAACCATTCTTTTGAGACCGCTAAGCGGCGGGAAGCGGCTATAGGCCGCATAACTGAGCGAATGCAGACCGCGAGAATCCAGTGAGACTGTTGTAGGTCGCGAAACTCAAAATACAACACTCCGCGAAGCTTAACCACTTTTGCGAGGCCGCTAAGCGACACGAGGCGGCAGTAGGCCGCGTAACTGAGCAACCGCAGGCTGCGCAAAACCTCTAAGACAGCCATAGGCCGAGCGAATTCATTGAGACAACCGTAGGCCGCGCAACCCAAAAGACAACGCACCCCGAAGCATAACCATTCTTGTGAGGCCGCTAAGCAGTGGGCCGCGTAACTGTGCGACCGCAGGCCCCGATAACCGATTACGACACCGAGTGTCATTCTCTATTTTTCAGGTGATCACCGATGAGACTTGGGTCCAGATTCTGGAGGCTCATAAGAACCCCCTCGGCACTTCTCGTCTCGCGCCTGCCACTTTCTCCGCCCTCATCGGAAGAAACAAGAGGTCTAACGGGCAGTGCAACTGTGGTCCCCGTTCCGAGGGATGCCCTGCGGGTCCCCCTGGTCCTCAAGGAGCCCCCGGTTTCCCTGGAGAGCCTGGACCCGACGGTACCGATGGTACCAACGGCAAGGACGGAACTGAGATCCTCGCCGAGAAGCTGATCGACGGCTGCATTAAGTGCCCTGCTGGTCCCCCTGGACCCCGTGGAGCCCCCGGAGAGCCTGGACCTGATGGGCCTCAAGGCCACCCTGGCCGTCGTGGACCTCAGGGTACCACTGGACCCCGAGGAGAACACGGAGCCCCTGGAGAGGAGGGAGAGCAGGGACCGGCTGGACGCGAAGGACCCAAGGGAGCCCAAGGAGAGGCTGGAACTCAGTACAGAGAGGGAGCTCCCGGCCACCAAGGGCCTCAGGGAGAGAGGGGAGCGGCTGGAGAGCCTGGAAAGGATGGAGAGCCTGGAGCTGATAGAGAAGCTGGCAGGCCCGGTTACCCGGGACAGGCTGGAAAGCCTGGAGCGAGAGGAAACGACGGCGCTCCTGGAGCCCCGGGCAGCGATGGCAAGCAGGGACCCGATGCGGGATACTGCCCATGCCCTGCCAGGAACTAGATGCTTCAATAAAGAAATTCATACAACAGTTTTTAACCCTTTCTAGACTTGTTTAGTCATTGTTTCTCCAAAAACCCAAAGATTAGCTTATTAAGACGCGATGTCTGTAAGAGTCGAGCAAATTCGCAGTTCGGCGGTCCCAGGATTTCAAAAAGGCTCTGATTTCCCTGAAACGCTGAAAATTAGTCTATTTGGAGCTAAAACTTCGAAACCCAACGTTGGTTTGGGACAAAAAATTTCGGTGCCGTTATTTTGATATTGTAATTTATTTTTCATATCTCGCTTCAAAGTGGTGCTATTTCATTTTTTAAAAAAAGGAATCGATAGCTCATTTTATTATCGAAATGTTTTGTTGTTAACCCAAATTTGTGTCTCTCTCATAAAATTCAAAAGCCTCATTTAGTCAAAAACAAGATCAAAATTTGGATTTTTCTAGTTTTTCAGTTATCCAGAGTGTCGATCAGGCTCAGATGATTAAAGATTTGAAATCTACTTTGTACTGAGTAATTTTGATCCAGAGTCGTATTTTCATAGGTTGGATATCGCGAACTTGACCGGTCATCTGAACGCCTGAACGCAAGGCTGGTTTTTAAGTCACATTTCAGCACAGAATTTGTTTGAAAGTGAACAGATTGCCACCGACCCGGCGTGTCAACGTTTCTGAAGTTGGCCCCAATTAAGCAAAACAAAATATCGCAAGGCGGATTCGAACCCGGGTCGCGAGATTACCAAGCGAGAACGTTTCCATTTCTCCGCGCAGGCGCACCTGCGGTGACTGCGAGAAATTTACAATGCGGGGCCTCGGCGGCCGAGTTAGTTTTCGAAGTTTTAGTGTGTGCGTGTGGATGTGTGTGTGTGGGTGTGTGTATATATGTGCGTGTGCGTGTGCGTGTGCGTGTGCGTGTGCGTGTGCGTGTGCGTGTGCGTGTGCGTGTGCGTGTGCGTGTGCGTGTGCGTGTGCGTGTGCGTGTGCGTGTGCGTGTGCGTGTGCGTGTGCGTGTGCGTGTGCGTGTGCGTGTGCGTGTGCGTGTGCGTGTGCGTGTGCGTGTGCGTGTGCGTGTGCGTGTGCGTGTGCGTGTGCGTGTGCGTGTGCGTGTGCGTGTGCGTGTGCGTGTGCGTGTGCGTGTGCGTGTGCGTGTGCGTGTGCGTGTGCGTGTGCGTGTGCGTGTGCGTGTGCGTGTGCGTGTGCGTGTGCGTGTGCGTGTGCGTGTGCGTGTGCGTGTGCGTGTGCGTGTGCGTGTGCGTGTGCGTGTGCGTGTGCGTGTGCGTGTGCGTGTGCGTGTGCGTGTGCGTGTGCGTGTGCGTGTGCGTGTGCGTGTGCGTGTGCGTGTGCGTGTGCGTGTGCGTGTGCGTGTGCGTGTGCGTGTGCGTGTGCGTGTGCGTGTGCGTGTGCGTGTGCGTGTGCGTGTGCGTGTGCGTGTGCGTGTGCGTGTGCGTGTGCGTGTGCGTGTGCGTGTGCGTGTGCGTGTGCGTGTGCGTGTGCGTGTGCGTGTGCGTGTGCGTGTGCGTGTGCGTGTGCGTGTGCGTGTGCGTGTGCGTGTGCGTGTGCGTGTGCGTGTGCGTGTGCGTGTGCGTGTGCGTGTGCGTGTGCGTGTGCGTGTGCGTGTGCGTGTGCGTGTGCGTGTGCGTGTGCGTGTGCGTGTGCGTGTGCGTGTGCGTGTGCGTGTGCGTGTGCGTGTGCGTGTGCGTGTGCGTGTGCGTGTGCGTGTGCGTGTGCGTGTGCGTGTGCGTGTGCGTGTGCGTGTGCGTGTGCGTGTGCGTGTGCGTGTGCGTGTGCGTGTGCGTGTGCGTGTGCGTGTGCGTGTGCGTGTGCGTGTGCGTGTGCGTGTGCGTGTGCGTGTGCGTGTGCGTGTGCGTGTGCGTGTGCGTGTGCGTGTGCGTGTGCGTGTGCGTGTGCGTGTGCGTGTGCGTGTGCGTGTGCGTGTGCGTGTGCGTGTGCGTGTGCGTGTGCGTGTGCGTGTGGGTGTGTGTGTGCTTGTGCGTGTGTATGTGTGTATGTGTGTATGTGTGTATGTGTGTTCTTGTGCGTGTGCGTGTGCGTGTGTGTGTGCTTGTGCGTGTGTATGTGTGTATGTGTGTATGTGTGTATGTGTGTATGTGTGTATGTGTGTGTGTATGTGTGTGTGTATGTGTGTATGTGTGTATGTGTGTATGTGTGTATGTGTGTATGTGTGTGTGTGTGTGTGTGTGTGTGTGTGTGTGTGCGTGTGCGTGTGTGTGGGTGTGTGTATGTGCGTGTGTATGTGTGTTCTGTTTTTTTCCTTAGTGCAATTGAGGGGAAACCCCATGTCCTGTAAATGTTTTATACCCTATCTGATAGTGAGCACAGTCAGCGTTTATACGTTTATTTGCTAAGGACAAGAATTTTCTGAATCTCACGCAGCCGTTACAATTCCCGCCGTCCCGTTTAACCGTGTCTTTTTCATAGTCCCATTACCCATGCAATAATATATTTTATAAACTGCTGTCTTTGTTTCTTTGTTTCACGATCTTTCCATGTACATTTATTATTGCTCCATGTGAATCATGCGAAGCGGTGCACCTTTGTTTCAAAAATTATCAGGGTTTTAATAAAATAAAACTTCATTTATATATTTTTAATGAAGAAGAAAAATATTAAACAGACACAACCAGGAGGATTTCTTGTATGATTGTGTGATTCCGAGCAGGACCCATAAAACCACGAAAAAGTGAAACTATGCTTTTGAAATGGCAGTTTTTCGCATTTTTTGACCTTTGACTTAAGACGGGCGAAATGTGATCCTAACCATTGAATTTTACGTTTCTTTGCGCATTGAAAACATACACTGATGTTCAAATTATCTGGAGCCCATCATGCCGAAAATTGCCTTGGAAAGTGAAATTTCCCATCGATTCGATCAGGCGAAATTTCATTTTTGGTAGGTCAAATTTTTTTTCCTGGAGACTTTTTGCGCGTCTTTTATTCTAAGTTTTTTGGGTCCTGTGCGGAAGGACACAGACTTATCGCGTTTTAAGGATTAGATTTAGTGTACGTCAGACTTATACTCCTCGCCCACGGACCTTTTTGGAAATTTCGATGACCTGCGAATCTAAGTTAATTAGAATGAATAATGACATAGCTACACATTCACATTTTTGCATAATTGTCAATTATTTCTTACTCAAAGTTATGCTAATGTCAAAGATTTGCGAGAAAGGTCGTTGGGCGACGAGTATAGAGTACTGGAAAATCCCTGTTTCCAATAATTTTGCACATTTTCACAAAATTACAGTGCGTAACCCAAGTCAAAAAAATCCGTATCGGTCTTAAACTTTTAAAATGGCGTATATTTAGGGGACCGAAAGCCGAAATTTATAGATTTACCATTGGAATTTCAAGATTATTTTCAGCCACGGGTGTAGTCCTAAGTCGTAGCAGCAAAACCTTTTTTTGAATTTTGAATTTTCGTTAACTTTGAAAGGAGAAATGACAATTTTAGTGCGGCTTTTGCGGCCGCCGTTTTCAATTGAAGCTTTCGAGGGGCGGGGCGAGATCGCAGTCTGCCGCAGGCTTTCCGCATTTCTGTCTCCCTCTCCCTCTCTGCGGCTCTGTCTCTTTAGAATTTTTTGTCTCTGTCTCATTGTCACTCTGTCTTTTTTGTGTGTGGCTCAAGGTGTGCAACATTCTGCATCCTTATCTCCGTCTTGTGTGATCTCTTCTATTAGAGACATTGCAAGATAAGGCAGTTAAACAGCGGACACGCCAAGTCGGCATATGAGTGATATTCCGCCGTAAGATTTTATGGCGATATTTATATTGTTTAAACTAATAAATATACTCTATTATACATAAACAATGCGTAAAATCATCCAATAACTGTCTTAAAATGTCGTAATCGCATTTCGTGAAAAAGCGTTTTAAAAATTTTGGTTTCCCGCGTTAGCAGCGGGGCACGGATTTCGCCGCTGGCTTTGTAAAATTACATATGTAAGCTAGAATTGCGAAAAACCGCCAGAGTGAGTTTTCGATTTCCGTACTTTTTCAAACCGCAAATATCAAATTAATAAGAATCGAAAAGCAGAAGTCGTGGTCCGGGTGTATAAACACCGAAATCGGTCAAAAGGGGAAATCCACAAAAAGTGAACCTTGTTCAAAAATCAATTTTTCCTTGGCTTTTGCCAATTTTGGTGTTTTTAAGTATTTAATAAGTGTAAAATAATATATACTTTTAATTTTGCGCAAATTGGGTTGAATTCCATGCTAATTGAGTCAGTAGCACGGCTTTATTTCAAACAATGTTGAATAAAAAAAGCCAAAATGGATTTTTTATTTTTGTTTTTCATCTTAAGCTTTGATTAAAGGGACAGTCAGGCGGGTTTTACAACATTGGCTCATTTAAGAGAGAAAAATTCGCTGATCATGAAAATATATATGACTATGGGTTAAAAATTTACCGTTTTCGAGAAAATACGCTTCAAAGTCGTCAAAAACGGGTCTCCGTCTACAGATTTGTAGACGGGCAGTACGCCCTGCGCGTCCGGCATTTACAAGTCATGCTAATGAGCCAAATTTCATTCTAATTGGATAAGATAGCTCTGCAAAAGAGGAGGGTGCGAGACATGTTAGGATAGTTAATTTGCATAATTTCCGACCGTAGTCGATCGAAAATTAAATTAAAAGCCCCCTTACTGCCCCTTTAAATTAACATCAGAAAAACAAAAAAAACCCCGCGGTCTACAAATTTAAACCTGTTTTACATCGAAAATTCATTTCAAATTGCATTTTTCGGATGTTAGACGTTTAAATTGGCAAAAACCACTTGAACAAATGTGTTGCCCGTACTTTTTTACGTCAACGGTTACATATCCAGTTTTTACAAAGTTGCACGCGCGCGCCTAAAAAACCAAAATTTCCTATGGATTCGGGCTACCTGCGCCGACCCCACCTTTGCGGCGCCTACGTATATTGGTCCTATGAAGATTATAGACCAAATTTGAGCTGATTCTAAGACTGTGACCAAAATTCTAGGTCTTTGCTCGGATCGGATTGCGTATCTGTTTCTGTCTCCCTCTCCCTCTCTGCGGCTCTGTCTCTTTAGAAATTTTTGTCTCTGTCTCATTGTCAATCTGTCTTTTTTGTGTGTGGCTCAAAGTGGGCAACATTCTGCATCCTTATCTCCGTCTTGTGTGATCTCTTCTATTAGAGACATTGCTCAAGATAAGGCAGTCACAAACGGGCTTGATTTTTCCGGCGCCCGAATGCGCGTGTTTAATGCGTTTTTTCAGGATGAGGCGTGTCCTGAAATTTTTTGGTCTTATGAGATAAAATGTAGCCAACAATGTGTAGAATCGAATGCCGTAGGTCCCAGAAGGCACTTTTGAGTTTTGCTCCTCTGTCACAACCAGCTAGTTCTAGCTCGAATCCTACAAAAACTGCGTCTTTAATTGCTGTTTTTTTTTGTATTTTTCGAACTTTGTCATATAAGGGCTGCAAAAAGCCTTTATACTGGAAAGATGCGCTACATTTTTCTGCTTCTTGTGCAATTTTGAAGTCTAAAAAAAGAGGTGACAATCTTGACGAAAATCGACTTTGAAACGGAAATTTTCCATCGGTTTGATCAGGACATTTTTTACTTTTGGTAGTTTAAAATTTTTTTTGTTCAAACCGGATCAGTAATGTTTACGGAGTAATAAAGAAGCAAATGAAAGTTTTTTTGCGAATCTTCGGAGACATTTTAGAGCAAAACTATAAAAAAAAACTTTTAAGACGCGATGTCTGATGGGGTCAAAATGCTTCAGGCACAAAAATTCAATTACTGACTATTTACTGTAACTACCTTTAAGCTTAAGATTCTTTAAAACCTAAAAAATGGCTAAAGTTTCAAATTTTACGCTGAAAAACTTTGTAATTAACGTCATAACCGATTTCCCTTTCCCGAAAAATGTTACAAGTCAAAATATGAAAAAGTACTCAAAAAATATTTTCTTCCGAGTTTCCAAAAAGTATATCGCAGATTTTTGATATGTTATAAGGCTTTCTTTTTCCATACTTTAGATTTTGAAAAATCTTAAGTTTAAAGGTAGTTACAGTACCCCGGGGGTAGTTTACAGTACTCCAAACGAAAATTCGATAATTGGATTTCATTATCATTTTGTATCTTTATGGGTCCTAGATAGCTTGTACACAAAATTTGGGCTCGATCGGACCACTTTGAATTTTTTGTGCCTAAAGGTAATTTGGCCGCCGCCGGGTCTCTCAGACATCGATTCTGAACTTGTTAAATGATGAGCTCAAACATCTCTCTCTCTCTCTCTCTCTTCCTCTCTCTCTCTCTCTCTCTCTCTTCCTCTCTCTCTCTCTCTCTCTCTCTCTCTCTGTCTCTCTCTGTCTCTCTCTCTTTCTTTTTCTTCCTTGTCGTGTAATTCCATCTTCTTTAGACTTTATTACCTCTGCGACACCAAGCAATCAAGGTGTACCCCACCTTTGCCCCGCCTCTCCTAGATATACGAAATGTTAGGATTCTTAAAGAAACGCTGGCAAAGAATTGCTACTTGTACTTTTCTCATCCTTTTCTACACTTATGTAAGTTCTTCACTTTATATTAGAATTTAAAAACATGATTATTATAATTTTTACATCATATACAACAAAAATAATAACGAAACACATAAGAAAACAAAAAAAAGAGTAGAAAACAAGAAAAAGGAAAATTAAAATTGCGCCAGCTGGCACAATCTGGCAAATTGCCAGCCAGGCAGCTGTCGTTAACAGGCCGCGGCGGGACCCAACACCCCTAGACCTTTAAGATTAGGTTCTTCATTTTTGGAAACGCACTATAGTAATTTTCATAGCTTAAAGGGACCGTCATGGACCTTTTGCAACTTTGGTTCATCTAAAAGATTAAAATCAGCTGATCAAAAAACTCTATACAACATGTGGTTCAAAATTCTCCGTTTTTGAGAAATCTGGCTTCAAAGTGCCCAAAACCGACCGTCTGCAGATTCTGCGGATGGAAACAACGCCTGCATGCACGATGTTTACAAGCTAGTCAAATTTCGAAGTTGTCATTCTAATGGGACGAGATTACTCTGAAAATGAGGAGTTTTCCAGACTTTTTAGCATATATAATTAGTATAATTTTCGACTGTACCCGATGAAAATGAAAATGAAAAGGTCCCTGACGGTCCCTTTAAGGTCTCTTTTTATAATTTTCAGGTTGTTCCCATTCCCTTCGCGTGCGATATTTCAAATGGGAAAGTAACTTATGTCGAGCCCGAAAAGGCAATTTACTCCCCCTACAAAAATAATGTTTTTAAGGGTTTTCGAGTAGCGGAACATTTTGGCTTGGGTTACGTTAGGGTACTGTAATTTTGTAAAAATGGTCGAATTTATTGGAAATATGGGTTTTTCAATGTTTGTATTCCTAGATACCTTCATTATAACTAGGGACCGAAAGCCGAAATTTTACCATTGCAATTTTAAGATTATTTTCAGAAACGGGTGTAGTCCTAAGTCGTAGCAGCAAAACTTTTTTTTGAATTTTGAGTTTTCGTTAACTCTGAAAGGAGAAATGACAATTTTAGTGCGGCTTTTGCGGCCACCGTTTTCAATTGCGGCAGACTGCGATTATTAATATGTTTCAGGTCGCTCACATTTTAACTTCCGCATCCAAGATTTCACTCGAAGCCACGACTATTAAAATTCCTGCTGGTGAAGTAACACACATTGAGCCGGAACAGGTAAAATACCTTAATCTCCTTAAGAACCCTTAGTTTTAGTCCTTAGCACCTCGTGCTCTACTCTACGCCCCAAACCCTAAAAACTGCCTTAATCGAACACTTTTCGTAGGCGTTCACGTTAGATCCAATGCTTTCGCCGTGAGGCAAGAATGGAGGGAAACTTGGGGAAAATTGAGTGAAAAATACAATTTCTGTCTCGGATTTGTAGTTGGACTACCTGGTAATAAAAAGTGAGTTTTTGGTAACGAAAACGGAAAAACGTATTTCAGGGTCTTCGATAAAATGCGTAATGAGTCACTACTTCATGAAGATCTTATTTTTGGAGATTTCTTAGACACTTATAAGAATCTCACTCATAAGCAACTGACACTGATGCGCTACTTTAACAAGGAGCTGAGTAACGTGCCTTTGATTTTGAAAATTGACGATGATGTGGCGGTGAATTTGGGCAAGGTGGGTGATACACAGAGAGAGAGAGAGAGAGAGAGAGAGAGAGAGAGAGAGAGAGAGAGAGAGAGTGAGAGAGGGAAAATTCTAAAGAGAGACATAGAGAGAGTCGAAATGAGCCATAGAGAGATACACAAACAGAGGGAAAGATAGGGATGGATACAGAGAAAGAAACGAACAGAGATATACTTTCCTCGCCAAGCCTACTTTGACAAAAAATGGGCCACGCCCTTTTGTAGACCATAATGTTGTTTGTCGGGTAATTTGAATGCCGACATGAGAATAATCTCCATCATTTTCAGGAAATGGGAAAGTAGTGTATAATCACGTTGAGAAAGAGAGAGAGGGAGAGAGAGGGAGAGAGAGAAAGAGAGAGAGAGAGAGAGAGAGAGAGAGAGAGAGAAAGAGAAAGAGAGACATTGAGGAGGCACGTAGCATGTATATACATTTGGAGAGAGACACATCTAAAGAGATACACCAAAAGAGAGAGATAGTGAGAAATATGGAGAGAGAGAGAGACAGAGAGTGTGTGAGAGAGAGAGAGAGAGAGAGAGAGAGAGAGAAAGAGAGACATTGAGGAGACACGTAGCATGTATATACATTTGGAGAGAGACACATCTAAAGAGATACACCAAAAGAGAGAGATAGTGAGAAATATGGAGAGAGAGAGAGAGACAGAGAGTGTGTGAGAGAGAGAGAGAGAGAGAGAGAGAGAAAGAGAGACATTGAGGAGACACGTAGCATGTATATACATTTGGAGAGAGACACATCTAAAGAGATACACCAAAACAGAGAGATAGTGAGAAATATGGAGAGAGAGAGAGAGAGACAGAAAGTGTGTGAGAGAGAGAGAGACATTGAAGAGACACGTAGCATGTATATACATTTGGAGAGAGACACATCTAAAGAGATACACCAAAAGAGAGAGATAGTGAGAAATATGGAGAGAGAGTGAGAGAGAGAGAGAGAGAGAGAGAGAGAGAGAGAGACATTGAGGCGACATGTGGATAGCAAAATCTAGAGGTAGACCCATGGAGAGATCCGCATCGATGAAGAGAGATGGAAGGTAGAGAGAGAGAGAGAGAGAGAAGTAGAGCGATAGAAAAAGAGATATAGAAATAGAGAAAAAGAGATAAGGAGAGAAAGAGAGAGATTCTCGGGTTAATATACAAAGAGGCAAATAAGAAAAAGACAAATAGACAAAGAGACATAGGCAGAGACACATCCTCATTTCAGTTGCACACTCTTATGCCCCAAGGAAATCACTCCCCTTGGTTCTCAATGGATGCAACATCCCAACCTATGGTTTTGTGTCGCGTGTGGTACAACTCCCGCGTTTTCCGAAAAGGCCACAAATCTTCCATTTCTCGGAAACAGTATGCTCCAAACGAATGGCCTACCTTCTGCTCCGGAATGGCTTACATAATCAACCAAAAAGGAGTTTCATCGCTTTTGAAGGAAATTCCAAATGAGCGGTGGCTTCACTTAGATGATGTATTTTTTACGGGAATTTTGGCAAAAAGGACGAAACTTAAACATATACAGGTTGGAGAAATGAGAGATTAAAATTTGTAAAGGAAAAATTCAGATAGAGGAGTTGTACAGCACTGATACGTCTCAAGACAAAGAATTCCTGAAGGGGGAGAAGATATATCAACTGACGACGAAGAAGAACACGAGAAAGTATTTTGAAATAGTTAATAAGCGGGATTTGTGATTGATTTTATGAAATTTACTTTTTAATAACGTTTTTGTTAAATTGACTTTTGGTGCGCTGGTTTTTTCTCTATCTAACTAAAAATATGAATTTCTATGACTCATGCCAAAATCTAGAAATAAGATTTAGCAAAAACAAATAAACCCTTGTTCAGGGACTGCAAGCCGAATTTTAACCATTGCAATTTCAAGATCATTTTTAGCCACGGTTATAGTCCTAAGTCGTAGCAGCAAAACTTTTTTTGAATTTTGAAATTTCGTTAACTTTGAAAGGAGAAATGCCAATTTTAGTGCGGCTTTTGCGGTTGCCGTTTTCAATTGAATCTTTCGAGGGGCGGGGCGAGATCGCAGTCTGCCGCAGGCTCTCCGCATGGCGTTAAACAGCGGGCACGCCAAGTCAGCAAATGAGTGATATTTCGCTTTAAGATGTTATGGCGATATTTATGTTGTTTAAAATAATAAATATACTCTATTATACATTATCAATGCGTAAAATCATCCAATAATTGTATTAAAACGTCGTAATCGGAGTTCGTGAAATAGCGTTTTTAAAATTTTGCTTTCCCGCGTTAGCAGTGGGGCACGGATATTGACACTGGCTTTGTAAAATTACATATTTAAACTAGAACTGCGAAAAACCGCCAACGTGAATTTTCGATTTTTGTACTTCATTCAAACCGCAAACACCAAATTAAGAAGAATCGAAAAGCAGAAGTCGCGGTCCGGGTGTATAAACGCCGTAATCGGTCAAAAAGGGGAAATCCATAAAAGGTGAACCTTGTTCAAAAATCAAAATTTTTCTTGGGTATTTGTCGATTTTGGTGTTTTTACTTTTTTAATAAGTGTAAAACAAAATAAACTTTTAATTTTGCTCAAATTGGATGAAATTCCCTGCTAATTGAGTCAGTACCGCGGCTTTATTTCAAACAATGTTGAATAAAAAAAATCAGCCAACATGGATTTTTTATTTTTGTTTTTCATTTTAAGCGTTGATTTGATTTACATCGGAAAAATAAAAGAAAACCCGCGGTCTAAAAATTTAAACCTGTTGTATAACAAAAATTCGTTTTTAATTGCCTTTTTCAGAGGTTAGACCTTTAAATTCGCAAAAACCACTTGCACCAGCGTGTTGCGCGTACGTTTTTACGCCGTAGTCAATAGTTACATATCCAGTTTTCATAAAATTGTGCGCGCGCGCCAAAAAAACAAAATTTCTTATGGATATTTGTGTGAAAAAGCGATTCGCAATAGAAGGGGTGGTTTGGAAAAGGCTGGATAAAAATAGAACAAATTGTTTGATCTGCTTTAAATTAAATTCTTGAACATCGAACAAGAAATCGGTTTCAAAATATATTATTTTAAATTGACAGCTGTTTTGTCAGAAACAAAAATAACCAAACCACCTCAGCCTTCACTGAAATTATGTGATTTAAATTTCACGAACTTTTACTAAGGACTTTTGAAAAATATACTTTGTAGAAGGACAGTGTTGAATCCTGAAATGGCTGCCCAGATTAAAAAATGGCCGCTGCCTAGGTTTAGAAAAGTCCTGGCAAAGTGAATTGTGTAACATTCTTGATGAACACAAAATTTCACGGTGTTTTATGTTGGCCAGCTATCGCATCATATGGGTCAATATTTATTACCAATCTCTATAACCTCTCTGTACAAATATCATTAAAGGTTCTAGGTCGAAGGTATATGTGGTAATTTTGGAAAAAGGCTGAGGTGGTTTGGTTATTTTTGTTTCTGACAAAACAGCTGTCAATTTAAAGTAATATATTTTGAAACCGATTTCTTGTTCGATGTTCAAGAATTTAATTTAAAGCAGATCAAACATTTTGTTCTATTTTTATCCAGCCTTTTCCAAACCACCCCTTCTATTGCGAATCGCTTTTTCACACAAATATTGTTCCCTTTTTATCAGTATTCTTTGAATACTGTTGCTACACTCTCTATGAGCGGCCGCAGGCCGCATTTTTTGTCGACCGAAGGCCGTTTTCGATAGCGGCCGCAGGCCGCCTTTTTTTTCGGCCGAAGGCCGTCGTCGATAGCGGCCGCAGGCCGCCTTCACTATCGACCGAAGGCCGCCGTCGATAGCGGCCGCAGGCCGCCTTCACTATCGACCGAAGGCCGTCGTCGATAGCGGCCGCAAGCCTGCTTTTTTTATCGGCCGAAGGCCGGCTTCGATAGCGACCGCAGGCCGCCTTTTTTGTCGGCCGAAGGCCGTCGTCGATAGCGGCCGCAGGCCGGCTTTTTTTAATCGGCCGAAGGCCGTCATCGATAGCGGCCGCAGGCCGCCTTCACTATCGACCGAAGGCCGCCGTCGATAGCGGCCGCAGGCCGCCTTCACTATCGACCGAAGGCCGTCGTCGACAGCGGCCGCAAGCCTGCTTTTTTTATCGGCCGAAGGCCGGCTTCGATAGCGACCGCAGGCCGCCTTTTTTGTCGGCCGAAGGCCGTCGTCGATAGCGGCCGCAGGCCGGCTTTTTTTTCGGCCGAAGGCCGTCGTCGATAGCGGCCGCAGGCCGGCTTTTTTTAATCGGCCGAAGGCCGTCATCGATAGCGGCCGCAGGCCGCCTTCACTATCGACCGAAGGCCGCCGTCGATAGCGGCCGCAGGCCGCCTTCACTATCGACCGAAGGCCGTCGTCGATAGCGGCCGCAAGCCTGCTTTTTTTATCGGCCGAAGGCCGGCTTCGATAGCGACCGCAGGCCGCCTTTTTTGTCGGCCGAAGGCCGTCGTCGATAGCGGCCGCAGGCCGCCTTTACTATCGGCCGACGGCCGTCATCTATAGCGGCCGCAGGCCGCCTTTATTATCGGCCGAAGGCCATCATCGATAGCGGCCGCAGGCCGCTTTTATGTCGGCCGAAGGCCGTCGTCGATAGCGGCCGCAGGCCGCATTTACTATCGGCCGAAGGCCATCATCGATAGCGGCCGCAGGCCGCCTTTTTGTCGGCCGAAGGCCGTCGTCGATAGCGGCCGCAGGCCGCCTTTACTATCGGCCGACGGCCGTCATCTATAGCGGCCGCAGGCCGCCTTTATTATCGGCCGAAGGCCATCATCGATAGCGGCCGCAGGCCGCTTTTATGTCGGCCGAAGGCCGTCGTCGATAGCGGCCGCAGGCCGCATTTACTATCGGCCGAAGGCCATCATCGATAGCGGCCGCAGGCCGCCTTTTTGTCGGCCGAAGGCCGTCGTCGATAGCGGCCGCAGGCCGCCTTTACTATCGGCCGAAGACCGTCATCGATAGCGGCCGCAGGCCGCCTTTTTTGTCTGTCGAAGGCCGTCGTCGATAGCGGCCGCAGGCCGCCTTTACTATCGGCCGAAGGCCGTCCTCGATAGCGGCCGCAGGCCGCCTTTTTTGTCGGCCGAAGGCCGTCCTCGATAGCGGCCGCAGGCCGCCTTTTTTGTCGGCCGAAGGCCGTCGTCGATAACGGCCCCAGGCCGCCTTTTTTGTCTGTCGAAGACCGTCCTTTTTTTTAGCCGCCATTGACTTTTTATCGGACGTAGGGAGGGAGGAAGGGAGAGAGATAAAACGCAAATTTGGATGTATTGTTTTCTTGCACGTTTTCTTGCAAGTTCGATGTCAGTTTGTGGTTTGCCTTATTATTTTGAAGAAAAAAAACTCTAAAACTGATTCTTTCCAATTGATCTAGTAAAGCAAAAGAAAAATGGCTGCATAAGGATTCGAACCCGGGATCACCGTCGAGTCCGTCCTGTACACCACTGAGCTACAAGAGTCACACCGAAGTCCTCGTGCGGCGCCCTTTTTGACAACATGCTGCACTGCTATCTTTTCAAACAAAAATGACGTCATTGCATCAAAACGGAAATCCGCCATTTTTGTCTGAATACTTATTCTAGATCAACTTTGCGTGTACTTTTCAATGGACAAATCTATTTTGAAAAATGTTCATGTTTGCGACCGTGGTGCCTGAAAGTCCGTTTTTTGACCGTCTTTTTAGGGTAGTGGAAGAAAACCTGTAGATGAAACTGGCTCAAAGTCTACGCCCACCGAACTGCAACGGGTTCCGACCTGTAACCAAAATTTCAGGTTGATCGGTCAACCCGTTCTCAAGTTCTGCGACGATATCATACATACGGGAGACATCGCAACTTTTTGGGCCTTGCAGCAGAATGTCCCAATTATAAAATTAAAAATTTTGAGATTGTCAAACAAGTTTCCGGGGCAGTTTTTGATGCTGAAAACGATGCTTTTGTCAGAATTGAAAAATATTGATTTTGAAGGAAACTGTGGGACACTTAGTTTTTAGTGACCCCGCAGTAATTAGGCGAGGAACCAAACCACCGCGCAGCGCTTCGCGCTGCGCGCAATTCGGGCTACCCGCGCCGACCCCACCTTTGCGGCGCCTACCCTTGTTGGCATAGTTCTCAAATGACGGGCCGGCCCGTGGGCCAAAACGGCCCGCCCCGTTTCGGCCCGGTTTGTAAACTTGTCAAATTAAAAATTCTTTAAATCGTTATTTTACCTTACGCCAAATTTTTTAAACCCCGGAAACACTTTCATTATACTTCTATAACACATTCAAACTGATTTTAAGTTAGGAAAAATGAAGTGTCCCGACCGGGATCGAACCTTGGTCGTGTGGGTGACAGTTTGACTGTGTGGTCCGAGTGGACGGGCCGGGCCGGGCCGGGCCGGGCCGAGGATTTTTTCAAGTCGGCCCGGCCCGTGGTAACTATGCTTGTTGGTGATATGATCCTTCTCTTTTTTGGCACGGACAGAAGGGCAAGCTTCAATTATTTTCAGCAGAATTCCAATTTTTCATTGGCAACGTTATCAAAGCGACGAATTTCTGACCATCTGTCCATTTTGTGTCTGAATTCACAATTCGGCCCGAAAACTGTGTGTTTGTGACAATGTGTGACATACAGTATGTGTGAACAAGGGTGGCTGATCCCCCTTTTTTAAGGGTAAGTGACAGGCCCCACTTTTTTTGAAAATTCATTTTTAAATGTAACTCTTTTCAAAGTCATTATTGTTAAGTTCTGTTTGTTACTAAACATAGTTCTAAATGGCCGAGTGGCTAAGAGGTCGGACTGCTAATCCGAAGTTGCCCCAGTTCGATCCCCCGCCGACAAAACTTTTTTGCCCTAGTTGTTTTATACATTAGGTACTATAGAAACCAAATTCCTGCACATAATTCGTGAAAACCTGTTTTTTTTTTTCAATTTTTGGATTTTTTGAACTCGGGCCGCGGGCCGGACTGGGCCGTGAATTTTTTTTAAGAGAGGGCCGGTGCGTGTGCGTGTGCGTGTGCGTGTGCGTGTGCTTGTGCGTGTGCGTGTGCGTGTGCGTGTGCGTGTGCGTGTGCGTGTGCGTGTGCGTGTGCGTGTGCGTGTGCGTGTGCGTGTGCGTGTGTGCGTGTGTGTGTGTGTGTGTGTGTGTGTGTGCGTGTGCGTGTGCGTGTGCGTGTGCGTGTGCGTGTGCGTGTGCGTGTGCGTGTGCGTGTGCGTGTGCGTGTGCGTGTGCGTGTGCGTGTGTGCGTGTGTGTGTGTGCGTGTGTAATAATATGCCGGTATGTGTAAGTGTGTGTAAGTGTGATTATGTTCAATGCGCACAAACCCCATTTGTAAACCACAAAAGCGCTGATGTAGCACTAGATCGAGGAATAGATTTCGCCTGAAAATCGTCATCAGTATCTAGACAGATCTGTCCGATGGTTCACAAAAGACACGGATTAGAGTGTGCCTTGCCATTAGTATTGAGCGTTTCACCAGCCATTGGAGTTCACTTCTTCTAAAATCTTGCGTGAAATGCAATTGCGAACCCATTTAAGAAGCATGAAGACGCGTATATTGTCATCTCGGCTAGGGATTGCATTTTCTACGTTGCTTCTAACTCTTCTATGCTTTTTGGTGAGTTGTTTTATGAGTTTCGGAGTAAATCGTTCGTGGAACCGCCTCCCTCTTTGCCTCTCTGCATCCTTATGTCTCTCTCTCTCCCTCTCTCCTTCTCTCCTTCTCCCTCCCTCTCTTTCTCCCCCTCTCACTCTCTCTCTCTCTCTCTTTTTCTGTCTCCACCAAAATCCAAAATCGTAGAAAAACACCAGAGTAATTAAAATACACGTTTAATTAGCTGTTCTCGAAATTTCTCCGAGTAAGGGATTTGGCATTGGAGCGCGAAAACCGGTTAAAATTCCTAAAAAATGCACTTAAAATTTATATTTGTATATGTTTGCGCGAGTGAAATTGGCTCAATTATACATTAAACTGCAGCGAAAAACTCTTTCCTCTAGAGTTTCTTGATTTTCGCCAAATTGAGAATGTTGCTGAAAATCAAATTTTCTACAAAACGACTTATATTTGAAAGTGAATATGAGTATTTTCAAAATCGACTGTAACCAGGGGTCACCTACCGTACGAAAATGCCCGTGGACCAACATTTTCAGAATTTATTTGAATCATAAGAGGGGTTTCGTTTGGAATTTCGAATTAAATGTTTGTAAAACGATATGGGTGGATGGAAGTTCAAAAAACTAACTTTCAATTAACAAAACATTTCAAATCACAAATCCTTTTTATTCACAATATCGAACATTTTCTTCGTATCCTTCCTTGTCGTCAACTGGAAAATCTTCTCACCATCTACGAATCTGCCAAGCTTTGTTACGTTTATTCCATAAAACTCTTTGATCTAAACGGGTTAATGAATCACTTTGGTTCATTTTTTCTATAGTTGTCGCCAATTTTTATTCTTGGCCGATTAGCAATTGTAACCCTGACGCAGTATTACGTACGTATTCTTCAACACAGGATTTTCGTACGCAAATTCGCGTCTGGTGTAATTTGCACAAAGCTAAGAGCGAAATTGGGCGAAGTAGCATTGGTGACGACTATACATACCTGTACATGTTCAAGATTCGCCCGTTTTGCCAAAACTCCTGTGAAAAAGACTTCATCCAGGTGAAGCCAACGCTCATTTGGAATTTCCTTTAGCAGAAATGACACTCCTTTTTGGTTTATTATATAGGCCATTCCGGAGCAGAAATTTGGCCAATGAGAAAATGGGTATTGTTTTCGAGAAACAGCTGATTTGGTGTCTTTTCGCCACACCCATGGGTTCAGCCATAAATAGCACCACGCGGCTGGATGAGGTGTGGTATGCATTGGGAACCAGGGTGAGCTTTCTTGAGAAATTATTTGATGTAACTGAAATTGGGGATATGTCTCAGTCTCTCAGTCTCTCAGTCTCTCAGTCTCTCAGTCTCTCTGTCTCTCTGTCTCTCTGTCTCTCTGTCTCTCTGTCTCTCTGTCTCTCTGTCTCTCTGTCTCTCTGTCTCTCTGTCTCTCTGTCTCTCTGTCTCTCTGTCTCTCTGTCTCTCTGTCTCTCTGTCTCTCTGTCTCTCTGTCTCTCTGTCTCTCTGTCTCTCTGTCTCTCTGTCTCTCTGTCTCTCTGTCTCTCTGTCTCTCTGTCTCTCTGTCTCTCTGTCTCTCTGTCTCTCAGTCTCACTTTCTCTCTTTCTCTCTGTCTCTCTCTGTCTCTCTGTCTCTCTGTCTCTCTGTCTCTCTGTCTCTCTGTTTCTCTGTCTCTCTGTCTCTCTGTCTCTCTGTCTCTCTGTCTCTCTGTCTCTCTGTCTCTCTGTCTCTCTGTCTCTCTGTCTCTCTGTCTCTCTGTCTCTCTGTCTCTCTGTCTCTCTGTCTCTCTGTCTCTCTGTCTCTCTGTCTCTCTGTCTCTCTGTCTCTCTGTCTCTCAGTCTCACTTTCTCTCTTTCTCTCTGTCTCTCTCTGTCTCTCTGTCTCGCAGTCTCTCAGTTGCTCTGTCTCTCTCTCTCTCTCTCTCTCTCTCTCTCCCTCCCTCTTTCTCTCTTTCTCTGTATCTCCCACCTTGGCCACATTCACAGCTACGTCATCGTCAATTTTCAAAATCAACGGCACATTACCGAGCTCTCGGTTGAAATACCGCATCAGTGTTAGATGTTTATGAGTGAGATTCTTATAATGATCCACGAAATCTCCAATAATTAAATCTTCATAAACTAGTGACTCATGGCACATTTTCTCAAAGTCTCTGAAATATGTCTCTTTTTCTGTTCAACAATCCTAAACTCACTCTTCGTGTTTTGGCAGCCCAACTGCAAATCCAAGGCAGAAATTGTACTTTTCACTCAATTTTCCCCAAGTTTCTCTCCATTCCTGCCTCACATCGAAGGCATTGGCTCTTACGTGAACACCAATGAACATTGTTTTGTTTAGGCAATGTTTGGGGTTTATTCCGTAAAGTACGGAACGAGGAGCTAAGGACTAAACATTAAGTGTAATACTGAAAAATGTGTTTTTACCTGCTCTGGTTCGATATGTGTCACTTCGTCAATGAATATATCGGTCGGGGTAGGGTTGCGGGAATTCTTAAAACATTGGTTTGGAAAAGAGTAAAAATTAGGCATTTTCTTTCGATCATCCGAATCAGCGGGCCGGCCCGCTTTCCAATTGTTTTGGTCGGACCCGGCTCGGCCCGGTCCTGTCCGGCCCGGCCCGAACAATAAGAAGCTATAGAAGCTCCCTACGTACCATTGCAATAGGTTTTTGGTTACAATTTTGGATTTGCCCCAAAACTTCAAAACTTTAAATATTTGAACGGATTACGATATTCAGGAACTTTTGGATCAATATCGTTATTTTTGTCCCGGGTTACGGTAGGTGATCATGGGTTACAGTAACCGAGCCCACATTAGGCAAAAACTAAAATAAAATGCGCTTTCAGAATTTAGCTTTCAGAATTTTTCACGCTACCCATATTTAGGGACCGCAGAGCATAAATTATATTTGAGAATTTCGACTTTTTATGTAAATATTTAAACAGATGCTACTTCAACTTAAACTTTTCTTTTTTACACTGTGAAATTTCATCCACAAAAAAGCGATATATTCCATTTTTCGTGCCTCTATTACAATCCCGTTTTCCAACTACCGCCGTGGTTGGGCGGGGTCTTTCTCGGCCGAGTGCACAGGCGCCGCTAAACACCGGGCAGCAACTTGGTTGAATGTAAAATCCCTCCAATTGAATAAAATTAAAGGATTTTGGTATTGTAATGAGTAACCGTATTTTCCCAATGCATACCACACCTCATCCAGCCGCGTGGTGCTATTTATGGCTGAACCCATGGGTGTGGCGAAAAGACACCAAATCAGCTGTTTCTCGAAAACAATACCCATTTTCTCATTGGCCAAATTTCTGCTCCGGAATGGCCTATATAATAAACCAAAAAGGAGTGTCATTTCTGCTAAAGGAAATTCCAAATGAGCGTTGGCTTCACCTGGATGAAGTCTTTTTCACAGGAGTTTTGGCAAAACGGGCGAATCTTGAACATGTACAGGTATGTATAGTCGTCACCAATGCTACTTCGCCCAATTTCGCTCTTAGCTTTGTGCAAATTACACCAGACGCGAATTTGCGTACGAAAATCCTGTGTTGAAGGATACGTACGTAATACTGCGTCAGGGTTACAATTGCTAATCGGCCAAGAATAAAAATTGGCGACAACTATAGAAAAAATGAACCAAAGTGATTCATTAACCCGTTTAGATCAAAGAGTTTTATGGAATAAACGTAACAAAGCTTGGCAGATTCGTAGATGGTGAGAAGATTTTCCAGTTGACGACAAGGAAGGATACGAAGAAAATGTTCGATATTGTGAATAAAAAGGATTTGTGATTTGAAATGTTTTGTTAATTGAAAGTTAGTTTTTTGAACTTCCATCCACCCATATCGTTTTACAAACATTTAATTCGAAATTCCACACGAAACCCCTCTTATGATTCAAATAAATTCTGAAAATGTTGGTCCACGGGCATTTTCGTACGGTAGGTGACCCCTGGTTACAGTCGATTTTGAAAATACTCATATTCACTTTCAAATATAAGTCGTTTTGTAGAAAATTTAATTTTCAGCAACATTCTCAATTTGGCGAAAATCAAGAAACTCTAGAGGAAAGAGTTTTTCGCTGCAAACAGAAGAACAGAAGAAAAAACTGAGAGAGTGACCATTGTTTTCAAAATTGCCCCTGAACATGATGACCCAGCACCCACTGCGGCCCTTGTCGGACCAATTTCGGCCGGTATTCTCCAATATCGATTGGAAAATCGATTAGAAGTTTACAAAACATCTTACTTTCCATTTTTCGACCGATTTCAGGTTGAAAATTTGGTAACCGCCGATTTTTAATCCGCTAGAAGAAAATTTTTAAATTAATACAATATTCAAAAAAAAACTAATCAGCCGTTTCATGTTTTGTCACAGTTTTTGAGAAAAATAAACAAAAACAGCCGGAAAACGGTAAATTTTTTCAGGTTCAGTTGGAGAACTCTTTTTCTTCGGTTGTTGCCAATTAAGAATGTTTTTTGAAATCAATTTTGCTATAAAATGGCGTGACCTTGACAGCGATTCTGAGAATTCTGAAAATTGAGTCCCCTACCGTAACCTGACCCCACGAAAGTTTCAAAAGTTTCAAAAACCTAAAAATTTCAGACATTCTCATTTGGGTCACAGGGAGAACCTACGGACAAAAAATTTACAATGGAACAGAAAAAAACTGAATTTCGAAATGCTTAAAATCCGTTTTGACCGATTTTGAACTATTCAGTCTTAAAAGGTGCTAAGTTTTATCAATTGCAGTTTTTTTAGCGTAAAGAAAGCTATCGGATAAGAATTTAAACATTAATTTTCGGATGCACCCCACGGTAATGCGTGTGCGTGTGCGTGTGCGTGTGCGTGTGCGTGTGCGTGTGCGTGTGCGTGTGCGTGTGCGTGTGCGTGTGCGTGTGCGTGTGCGTGTGCGTGTGCGTGTGCGTGTGCGTGTGCGTGTGCGTGTGCGTGTGCGTGTGCGTGTGCGTGTGCGTGTGCGTGTGCGTGTGCGTGTGCGTGTGCGTGTGCGTGTGCGTGTGCGTGTGCGTGTGCGTGTGCGTGTGCGTGTGCGTGTGCGTGTGCGTGTGCGTGTGCGTGTGCGTGTGCGTGTGCGTGTGCGTGTGCGTGTGCGTGTGCGTGTGCGTGTGCGTGTGCGTGTGCGTGTGCGTGTGCGTGTGCGTGTGCGTGTGCGTGTGCGTGTGCGTGTGCGTGTGCGTGTGCGTGTGCGTGTGCGTGTGCGTGTGCGTGTGCGTGTGCGTGTGCGTGTGCGTGTGCGTGTGCGTGTGCGTGTGCGTGTGCGTGTGCGTGTGCGTGTGCGTGTGCGTGTGCGTGTGCGTGTGCGTGTGCCTGTGCGTGTGCGTGTGCGTGTGCGTGTGCGTGTGCGTGTGCGTGTGCGTGTGCGTGTGCGTGTGCGTGTGCGTGTGCGTGTGCGTGTGCGTGTGCGTGTGCGTGTGCGTGTGCGTGTGCGTGTGCGTGTGCGTGTGCGTGTGCGTGTGCGTGTGCGTGTTTGAGTGTAATGAGTGTAAAGGAAATGGTTAACCAAAATATAAACTCCTAGCCAATCCTACTTCAATCGAAATGGGCCACGCCCCTTTTGTAGCCGAATATCTTGATGTATGGGTAATTTAAGTTCCTCGAAAAGTTGTCTTGTAAAAAGATTTTCCCAGATTCAGAAAAAAAATCCTGTTGTAACAGACCAGCTTTGAAAAAAAAAACGAAATTGTCCATGGTATTCAAAAGAAAAGTTAGAAAATTACCATTTCGCTAGCGAAAAACCACCTTTTTGTAGATTTTTGGGAAATTGCGATAGACTAGTGCATACAACCCATTTCACTGATTTTCACTGATTTTAGAAAGTTCAGCCTCTAGAACAGAACGTTTTGAGGGCGAAAATCGAACATCATGGGCCACTGGTCGCGCCTTATCTTGCCGCCAAGGCGGAACACTTTTTTAAAGAAAAAACTTCCCCGAGTCCGAAGATTCTAAGCGTTTTTTCTTAGTGAAACCTTAGAAAACGGCAAACACAACTAAATTAATTAAAAGAATTTGACCCAACGACAAATAGAATAAGGTTTTGTAGGCTTTGGCTTAGTTTTTTGACTTAAAACCTTCATAATTTTCAATTCCGATGGAGTAATAGGTCGCAAGTCGCATGCAAATCAATCTTTTTCGTTTGAAACCAACTTTGGCGATGGGACAGATTTTTCGCACTGTAGCGCATTGACACCTCCTCTACCCATTGTGAAGTTCTATTAAATCCGGATTGAAGCGTTGAACGATAGAAAATATGAAATTCACATTTTGTGCAAATGTTTACAAAGGCGGATAACTTTTGTAAGGCAACTAAACCCTGAAGTCGTAATTTTGAAATTTTCTTTAATAATTTGGAAATATTCATTAAAACTTTGTTTTTGAACAAATCTTTTTGCAGTGCTTTAAAATATCGGTTTTTTTTTGGCCTTGAACGGATATATTTTTGGCGCATGTGATTTTTGAGTGAAAGGTTTCCGTTGGTTTGCTCTCGATTAGGGTTAAAACTTTGCAAAACCTCATGTAGAAACTCTAGGTCACATATATTGGCACGTTATAAAATGTTAGAATTTACCAACTCATGAGACAAAGAAAAAGTCTTAAAAGTAGGCGGAACAACAACCTTAGCCCACAAGTTTAAGGTGTTCACGTTAGTATAGTGCCCGCCAACCATACTTCTGTGGGTTTTTTTTAGAAATACGTGAGATCATTCTGATGTTGATGTTCGAATTACCCATTATTACATCAAAATAGGCGCGACAAAAGGAGCGCGGCTAATTTTTTGGCTGAAGTCGGATTGGCGAGTGGTGTACACCAAGGGTGGCTACGGGCTGGGCCGTTCTTTAAAAATTCACGGCCCGGCCCGCGGCCCGAGGCCAAAAATTCCAAAAAATGAAAAAAAAAGTTTTTCACGAATTATGTGCAGGAATTGCGTTTCTATTGTGCCTAATTTATAAAACAACTATGGCAAAAAAGTTTTGTCGGCGAGGGATCGAACTGGGGCAACTTCGGATTACCAGTCCGACCTCTTAGCCACTCGGCCATGAAAAACATACAAAATTTATATAGGGTAGTTCGAATCCTCCTTCACACAGTATGTTTTGCACAATTAGAACTATGTTTTGCAACAAACAGAACTTAACAATAATGACTTTGAATAGAGTTACATTTAAAAATAGATTTTCAAAGAAAGGGGGCCGGCCCGCTGATTAGCCACGCTTGGTGTACACAAATTCTTTTTTTCTTGGATGTGCTATCGGTCTTTCAAAAATGGAAAAAAAACGGTCAAAGATCGAAGATGACCCATTAGATTGTAACATATTAAATTAAATTTTGTACAAAACTATGGCAAACCAATAATTCTTTAGAAGTAATTTACATGTGGCATGAGGTATGTAAGATTGGGCACAAATCATGTTTTTTCCCCCACAAAAATCGTGAGCGAGCATAGAACCGCATCCAGTTATCTCAAAAAGATCTCAGATGCACTCTGGTACGCGATCTGGACAAAATTGGCGCGATGCTTTATCTTTTGGTTTTAGAAATGAACGGTACTTAATCTACCAGCATCGCCGAAAAGTGCAGCTGTTAGCCAAGATGGAGAAAGGTGTTTGTTCCAAGAACCACTTTGCCTTGCTGAGACCGGCTTTTGTTGTGTGTCTACTTGTTTCTTGCTTCTTTGTAGTGGTTAGTTAATTTTTCGAACCAATCACTTATTTAAAAATGTGGCTGAGTGCATTTGTTTTGAAGTTTAGGTCTGCATCCGAAAGAACATCGTCATTCCGCCGTTAAACTATGTTCTGGTTGAAACTGAGAATAATATTGAAGAACCGCAACAGGTTATTAATTTTCTTTAACAATATTTATTTTCGTATTTAGGACTCATCTACAAACTGGCCGGGCTATATTGCCAGCACAAACCGAACATTAATTGATGAGCTGGATAAAATTGTTATTGCTGACGAACTGGTAATTTTAAATGGATTTTATTAAACTTGGCGTTTGATTACAAAAAGATGAAAATTTTAGATTTCTAAAAATAATGAAACCTTTTTTGGTGGAAGCGACGATATTTTAGATTTGCTCAATCAGACAACAAACGTGACTGAACAGGTATGATTTTTATTTGTTTTAAGGAGAATATCAGAAAAACAAGGAGGGTACGGGCTCCTACGGCGCGCACTCTCCTGGTCTGCGGCCTGCGGCCGCACAGACACGCGGCCTTCGGCCGCTCAGTTAGGCTGCCTGCGATCACAGATTCATAGATTCAGTACTCGCCCTTCGGCCGTGAAAATGAAGTGAAGCACGTGAAACTCGGCCTACGGCCGATCTCACCCTCCCTCGCTGGGGGAAATGAACGCGTGGACCTACGCCGATACAATACACACACACAGACAAACACAATAGAATTTTTTTATAAGGGATCTCTCACTTCGTCATACTGAATCACGAGTAGAAATCACGAGTCCTTTAAATTTAAAAAAAAATAAAATAAAAAATGACTTTAACTTAGCACGATTTTGTGTTTTACAAGTGGAGACAAGGAAAAGGGGATTTTCCTAAAGGACTAGGTACAATGGGCCCCGTCGCGATCGTCTAATTGTCTGCGCACTCCTCTGTTACAGTGCTATTTCGCATATTTTATTGATATTTACTTCGATGTTTCAAATCGTCAATTGTTAAATACCAAGGAAATCCAGGGTCATTCAAAAGTCGTCGTTTCAAGATTGGAAATAGACTATACATATAATAAACTTTTGCGGTTGTAAAAATACTTGATCATGTCCTTATCATTTCTTTAGAAAATGTATCAGTGATGCTAAAAATTATTTGGCATAGACCTTTAGAAGTGTTTAGCACTAACTTACAACCAAGTAATTTATTTGTATATTTTGCGCCTACAAAACGTGTGAAATTTTTGCGGGATGAGAATTAATTAAAATAATGTGCATTGTTATTTCGAACTGTGCTTGCACATATTCTTTAATTAAATATTTATTTTATTAACAATTGTATTTTAGGTTCCGGTCACCAAAAAACCATACTTCAGCAAGGGTACTGCAGGTTGTCGCAAATTCGCGCTCAACGCAACCGATGAAAAGCAAGACGAAATTGAACAGGTGTGTAATTATATTTTTTTTCAGTGAACATTTAATTTAGTCCCTAGCCCCACGAGAAGTCCTTTTACGTCCAAGTGCCAAGCGGTGCATCAATAAACGACTGATAGTTGGTCTGTTCGTTCGTGCTGACGGTTTCAAGGAAAGACGAGATTGGCGTGATTCCTACGGTCGTCTTCAGTTGAAGTATAATTTCTGCTTAGTTTTTGCATTGGGACGACCACAAAATCAAAGGTATTTTGTCATGTTATTTGCACTTAATTGTTTTTTTTAGTATTTATCTGACACTACGCTTGGAGTCTGACCGCTATGATGATTTGCTGGTTGGAGATTTTATGGACGCTTATAAGAATGTCACTCTTAAGAGTCTTTCACTTTTGCGTTACTTTAACGAAGAGCTCACTAAAGTTCCTTATTTGTTAAAACTGGACGATGATGTTGCTGTCAATGCTGCTAAGGTAAATATATTTCCTTTTGACTTCACTAATGAAACCTTTAGTTGCATGACTTCATTTTGCACGATGGTAGACCTTCGTGGTTTTCTGCTAACTCGACAGAGGGAGATGGGCTTTGGTGTCACGTTTGGACCAACCCTCCTGTTTATCGAAACGCTGATTGTAAGGCGGCTGTGTCTTATGCTCGATGGAACAGGACAAGATGGGCAGACTTTTGCTCGGGCATTGCGTTCATTATTTCGCAATCGGCAGCGTCTGGACTGTTAGAAGCGACCAAAGAAGAGCGTTGGCTTCATCTTGATGATGTGTTTATCACTCGAGTTCTAGCAGAAAGGGCGAATATCACGCATGTACAGGTTAGTCTTTCGAAAATTTCGTCATACCTTAGCGCCTTGACAAAACATTCTACTTGAAATTGAATTTTGATGATAACCTAGTAGTTGTGTGTAGTTAAAAAAATATTTTATGTAGTTGTTTTCAGATCAAGGAGTTCTACAATTTTGACTTTGCGAACCCAAACATGTTCGATGACGGAAACGTAATCTTCCAATTGACCCCAGGCAATGAAACGCGACAGGTCTTTGAAACTTTTAATAGTTAGTGTATTAAGTTGACTATTTTGTGCAATATTCCACGGGTACTAATGTAATAAATAATTTTAACGTTTTCTGTTTGCTTTACGCTGTTGGGGGCGGGTGCAGAAATTTTTTACATTTTTTCTGGTTGCTGGCTACTATGGTGCTGAGAGCTTTAGCTACAACAAATTGATGAACATTCTGGTAAAAAGAAATTTCACCAAGTTCATTTCGAAGCTTCTGGGAATAACCACCCTTTGCATTCCGTTTGGGGTTTCCTCATTTGAACTTTTAGCGCTATCTAGATGAAGATGCGCACTTTCATTCTTCGAAATACCGAATTGCCGAAAAAAGTTTTCTGACTTTTGGGACCCTCCGTGATTAATTTATGACTTGAATATAAACTGTAGTGATTGATTTAATCTTTACAATGGGTGATCTTTGGTCGTTTTTTGGGGGTCAATTCCAAAATAGCGGATTTTAACGAGACCTGTGGTCCGCTATGAAACGTGTGGTCCAGAGATCTGTGGTCCGTGAAATCTGTGGTCCGCGATACCTGTGGTCCACGATATGTGTGGTCCAGAAACCTGTGGTCCCTGATACCTGTGGTCCGTGATACCTGTGGTCCGTGATACCTGTGGTCCGGAAATCTGTGGTCCGGCGACCTGTGATCCACAAATTTTCCAAGTTGTTACAATTGTTACAGTTAAAACCTTATGTTTTCTAAGTAGATTAGACGTACGTTTAGGGTGTTAAAGGTTTCCGTAAGTGATGTATTAGCTGTTTTTGTGCTCAGCATTGAACAGTTGTAGGCTTAAAGAACTTTAGTGCTAACGAGTTGATGATTTCCGTAGTGAATTAAAGTTAAGGACGTAACCTTAATTGATTGTTGAATGATCGTTAACCGTGTACTTTTAAATTAAATTTAAAAATGGGAATTTACGATTTGTCCCAGAACGGACCACAGGCCTCAGGGCCACAGCTTTCTGGACCACAGATATAACGGACCACAGGTATCATGGACCACACATTTCTGGACCACACATATCTGGACCACACATTTCTGGACCACGGGTTTCACGGACCACAGGTTTCATAGCGGACCACAGGTCTCGTTAAAATCCGCTATTTTGGAATTGACCGGTTTTTTGTTATACTTTACTGCCGAAGTCTGAAATGATGCTGAGTGTAGTCATTAACATTTGTTTGGAGCCAATCAAATGTGTTAATCTCCGGTCAAACAGATCGCGCTGTGTAAACGCAGGATAAACGTCCCGTTGTCTGGACAAAAGCGCAATAGATTAGCACAGACAGTAAACAATGCACCTTGACAACAACAAAAACACAAATACTTCCATTTCTCAAATTTCGAGTTTAAAGAATAATTCAAAACAAAAAAAAATTACTCACATCTGTGTATCCGTACTCCAACACTTCATTGCAAAAAGAATCGAAATTTCAGAGACAACTTGGCAGGAACAGGAATATATGTTGTTTTCACGGAAATGCGCAGAAATTAGCTCTTTAGACGAGAATTCGCGTGGAAAATCATAACGGGAAAGCAAAACAGTCTCGCTCATGACTATTTACGGTTGACGAATGCGAAAACGACAATTTTCCATGCATTTATCCAAAACAGGTGGTTGTTTGTTCGAGATTGCGTATGGGAAATAACGAATCGGAGGTGTGATTGGCAATGAACACAGCTGTGCGTATAGACTAGTAGTGATAAGGTGGCGCGCGCGAACAACCGACGGCGCCCGGTTAGCTCAGTCGGTAGAGCACCAGACTCTTAATCTGGCTGTCGCGGGTTCGAGCCCCGCATCGGGCTTACATTTTTGCTTTTGGTTCTTTTAACGACGCGGTTTCTGGAGTGTACTTTCGCAGCGCAGTCCGAAAACCTCGATAAATGCATTGGAAATGACAGTTTTTCGCTTTTTTCAACCTTTGACATAAAATCGTCCATATTTTTTCCTAAGACTCCTTCAATGGGACCGCTCCCTTCTTTTAGGGATTGCATCCTAACTTTTAATTGTATTCCCCTTAGAATAATATTGTGGACCAGGAAATGTGTAAAACAGGTGCTTGAGATCAGCTGATCGGACGTAGTAATGTCTGACTCTCCCACGTGTCTTGGGTCAGCCGTGCTTTTTAATAGTCCATCAATCAGACGGGAAACCAGTCTCCGGGATTTCCCGACCACCGCGCCCACTCGTTTCAAGTTCAGTCGATTTTCACGTCTTTATTTTTATTGTTTCAGTTAAATCCGTAACTTCATGGTATGCAGATTTGCCATTAGGGCGTGGTTTCTCATGGAAAATAAAAGTTTCTGCGCGTTGTTTCAAACGATTTGCAACATGCGAACGGTTTTCCCAAGAATCATGCAATTGTTGCACGGTTTTCCGATCGAAATGCAATTTGCCGCATGGTTTTCTCAAAGGCTGAATTTTTCCGCCGGGTTTACAGCCCGGTATTTCGAAATTAGCACTACGGTATTTCGTCATTTTCCACCCCTTTCCACAATTTCGAAATTTGCCTATTTTTTGCATAGTTTTTTACAGCTCGACGATTTCATGATTCTCCAAAAAATTGCGGGGCTCACATCCCTTATAAATCCACTTTTCGACGTAGTTTCGAGTTTCTCTGATTATAACTTTTTTTCTAAGTTGAAAACGTTGTTGTAAATAAATTTCTCTACAAAATGAGTTATGTATGTTAGAACTTTGGTACATTTTTAAACACTACAGTACCCTGGGTGCGCTACCGTAACCCGGTACACGGAAACAAACTGGGCCATTAGTCTAAATAATTTTCATGGGAAATTGGCGTCTTAAATTGCATTTTGAGCTACTTTCGACAGCTGAACCTGTTCTTTGCACGGAGTACCTTCAAGTTTACCCGCCGTCCCATTGTTTCGCTGTGTATGGAAGGTTATTTGCTTATAACTTTTTTCTCGTTCTGGATTGAGGTTTTGACCAATTAGAATAGTTTTTGGAATTTAAATTTTCTACAAAGTTACTTATATAAGTTCGTTCTTTCAGAACATTTGAAAAAAATACCGTACTCCAAAGAAACCTACCGTAACCCGGAAACATGTCTTACATTGAATTTTGAGCTACGTTAGACAGCTGAACCTGTTCTTTGCACGGAGTATCCTCTCGTTTACCCGCCGTCCCATTGTTGTGCTGTGTATGGAATTCCCTTGCAACCAAATGCCGCGCGGGGGTGCGCCTTGAACCGTCCGTTGCGTGACCACGCGTAGAATCGCGGTACGCGCGGCCACATTGTGCAAAAAGGTGTCGCAACACGAGTCCCTCTGTTGTTTGTCTTCTTCTCACACCATATTGAGACGCCTGCATCCTTGTATAAATAGGCCCCGAACTGCAGAGCACAGAGACTGACCGACTCCACTCAAACAACATGCGAGTACTCGCCGCACTGCTTGCCCTCGCCGTCTGCAGCACTTCCGCATGGCCGTTGTGGGACAATGGAGTGGAGGAGAAGGAGGAGACGACGGCCACGACGACTCCCAACAGGGTTACGGACTACTTTGAGATGAAGGTGGGTAAAAATACGGTAAGTTGTCGAAAAAGTGTTTGATGGCCCATTGGGGCATTTTTGAGTTCCGGGTTACGGTAGGTGACCCTTGAGTACGGTAGTTCGTCAAAACAGTTCAAAACCGTCACATATACATTTCATTTTGTACAAAATTTGATTTCCGGTAACATTTGCAATTAGCCCCAGCCTCAATTCCTGTTGAGAAAAAAGTTATAAGCAAAACACTTAAACATGTAGGTTAAAAAGGTGGAAAAGTTGAGGTTTATGTCAATTATTTCGACAACTTTGAATTAGGGGCAAAAATTGTTTCACAATCGACGAGAAAGTTCTTGAATTTTCTGGAAAACTCCCTAAACCCTATTTTTGCAATCTCATTTTGTGAGTTTCTCTGCTTATAACTTTTTATTCAATATGAATTAGCGTTTCAGCCAATTAGAAAAGTTTTTGAAAATTTAGTTGTGTTTACAGAATAAGTTGAGTACGTTGGCAATTTTGTAAAATTTAAATTATTTTAAATTAAACTACCGTACTTCAAGGTCACCTATCGTAACCCGGCACCCGAAAACGAGCTGGGCTCAACCTGGTTTACGGTAGGTGATCCTGGAGTACGGTAGTTCGTCAAAACTTTTATTAAAACGGCGAGTGAGAAACCAATAGTTTGAAACCAATAGGCCGTAGCGACGGGTGATTCAACCGATTTTAATAATTCTGCGTTGTCGCTTCAAAATTTCGTTCCGTCGGCCGCTTCCGGTCAAACCTTTGGCCGCTATTGGCAACCATAGGCCGCTTCCGGCAGGTGTCGGACCTAGCTGTAGCCATGTGTACCGATCATTGACCGCCTTCCGGCATGCCTTCGGGCCAAGTTATACAAGCGTTTGTCGACCGTAGATCGCTTTTTATACAACTTCAGGCCTAATCGTCGGCCGCTTTTGGTTATCATAGGCCGCTTCCGCCTTCATAATCAGGAAGCTATATCCACGTTTACCACCCTTTTCAGGCGCGTATGACAACCGTAGGCCGCTTCATACACAATTTTATGCCAAACGTTTTGCCGCTTTTGGTAATCATAGACCGCTTACGCGGCTACAGCCACATTTTACGGACGTCATATCTCGGACAAAAACCTATAATGAAGCTATGCATACCCTAAACTCCTCAAGATTTCAGATAAACGAAATGGCCGGAGTAAGCTGTGAAGTCTGCCTGAAAGCTGTCTACGGTATTAACTACAACGTTATCCGGCTGAAGGTTACAGTACCCAAAAGTGCTAAATACAGTATTAGTTTTTAGAAAGCCGCTGAAGACATGGTAAAGCTTGACTGTGAGGCGTTGTTCCACGGAAATGCGGAGTACATCGCCCGCTGCATACGAGTTATGGTGGAGAAGATTGAGCACTACTATGACAGGGTGAGCGGGTTCTCTCTCTCTCTCTCTCTCTCTCTCTCTCTCTCTCTCTCTCTCTCTCTGTATCTCTCTCTCTCTCTCACCCCTCTATCTTTAGGTGGAACCCGTTATCGACACGAGGAATCTCTGCGTCAGAATGAGGATGTGTGCTCCTGAGGTTACCAATACCAAAGAATAACGGGTTTAGGATCTAATAAATTGTTTTGTTTTCGTTTTTCCGTGTACTTTGAGTTTGCGAGCGAACCCTGCTCCACGTGGTCGAGTGCCCGTGTTTCAATTCGAACGCCTTGAACCTGAAAGAGCAAATAGTTCGCCCCGCGATGGTCAAAGAAACACAAACTTCGGAGGCAAACATAGTCGAACTATGGGGGAACGAGAGGTATTCCACGCCCTGTGGGTACAAGTGCCCGTACACGGGTGATAGGAAGGCGCGGCGCAACGTAACGTGCCGCCCGGTTAGCTCAGTCGGTAGAGCACCAGACTCTTAATCTGGCTGTCGCGGGTTCGAGCCCCGCATCGGGCTTACATTTTCGTTTATTTCAGTTTTGCAGTTTGTGAACTATTTAGCAAATCTAGGGAGGGAAACATGTTTTCCTTTTGAGGCAGAGACAGAGCGATCGACGCTAGGTTATGAAACACGCATTCTAATGCATATCCTCAATTTATGCAAAATTCCATTCGGGTGAACCCCTTGCACTTGCTCCTTATTTCTACCTACAGGCGGTCGCTCGCTCAATCCGGTTGGTTTTTTATCTTTTTTTTTCTCCCATGTTTTGGACCGCTTCTGGCAGCAGTAGGCCGCCTAGTGTAACTATTGGACGACGCTTATCGAACTTTTTGACCTTTAGGCTAAGCAATAGGCCGCGTTCGGCAACCATAGACCGCTCTAGGCCTGCATTGACCAGGATTCATGCTTTCAGGCCGCTTTTGACAAGCATGGATCGCTTTAGGCCAAGCCATCGGCCGCTTTGGCAACCATAGGCCGCTTGAGGCCAAATTATAGACCGCTTCTGGCAAGCCACCAGGAAATGATCGACCGCTTTTGGCCGTAATAGGCTACTTCAAGTCAGTAGGCGGCCGCTGTTGGCAATCATAGGCGTTTCAGACCAAGTCGCCAGCCGCTTTTGTCAACCACATGCTGCTTTAGAAAGCAACGGTCGCTTCAGGCCAAGAAACTGGCCGCTTTGGACATCATAAGCCACTTAAGGCCAATTCATCAGCGGCTGTTGGTACTCATAGGCCGCTTAAGGCAAATATAACCGCCGCTTGGCAACCACAGGCCGCTTCAGCCCAAGTAATTCGCCGCTTCTCTTCGAAATCGATTGCTACCAGACCGTCGGCGGATATGACGTGAGAACCTGTAGGAATCACCGTCACGCGAACAAGTTCACCCGCGTGGGGCAACCTTCGTCCGCCGCTCTGAAACCGCTTCCGCTCTATGAATACGCAGCAACCAATGATCGTTCTCTGACTAACCGCTTCCTTTGTCCTTGAACCACCGACGGGAAAAACCGTACTGCGTCATCTTTCGCGCCACAACGACGTTCCATTTCCAGATTCATGGATCAGACGACATTCGATTGTCGATTCGGCCGTCGTCCGAAACAAGAAGTGGATGTGCCTCGTCTGCTCGGAAGGGCGCTTCACAGCCGCTACGTCCGTCCTTTCACATCCAAGAGGGAGTTCCTCCAAACTCTCTGTTCGTTCGTTCCAATTGTCGGATGGCTCCGCGGCTACTCGGTGAAGAAGGACCTTCTTGGAGACATCATCGGAGGACTCATTGTTGGAATCATGCACATACCACAAGGTGGGTCTAAAAACGGATGAGAGCGGAGATATGGGGACGGGGAGTGAGAAAGCGAAAGCGGCGACAGCTATTTTTGGAAGCGGCGCGCGCGATTGTATCAAACACGATTACTGTCGGTAGTTAGCCAGCGAATATACCGTTTGATAGCCCATTGATAGGTGTTCGAAAACTGAAGTTCAAAGTGGAAAACCTCGTTTCGTTTTTGAAATTCACACGTTTTTGTGCAAGGTATTCCCGCGATTTCGCCCAACCCGGGAATAAAAGCCCGCGGCGCGGCCACGTTCATCATTGTACGGTGGTGCAGAGGTAGTGACCCAGCCTTGTAGGCCAACGTCCCGGGTTCAATTCCGCTGTGATGCATTTATTTTGCCTTTTGTATAACTTGTCGAGAAAGGTGTACTTTTTGACTTGTTTAAGTGAAAACATTTTGCAAAATGTGGAATGTTGCTAAAATACAAAGCAATTTTCACAAATGTGTGCTTCTTAGCGAAGGTCTTTATGCTTCAAGATATTTCAGGCACGGCATGTCCCGGTCGCCGGGTTCCCCCGCCGATGGCCGCGACGCGTCTCACAGTGTGCGGCGCGTTTATATTTTTTAGGATGTAACCCTTCTTTTAATCGATTTGTTTAAGAACAAAAACAACAAAAATAATGGCAAAATGATTAAAGAAACATTATAAAAGCTTGCGCCACAGGCGAGCCATTCCTAATTCGCACCTTTAGATTCGCAGGTTGGGGCCCTGTAAACCGACGCCAGCCTCCGGCCGGGCTGGCCGAGAAAAGTGTCGGCCCGGCCTGTTTCGGCTCGGTTTGTAAACTTGTCAAATTGAAAATTCTTTAAATCGTTATTTTAGCTTACGCCAAATTTTTTAAACACCGAAAACACTTTCATTCTACCTTCTTCTATTACACATTCAAAGTAATTTTAAGTTAGCAAAAATATAGTGTCCCGACCGGGATCGAACCTTGGTCGTGTGGGTGACAGTTTGACTGGGTGGACCGAGTGGACGGGCCGAAGCGGGCCGGGCCGGGCCGGGCCAAGACGGGCCGTGGCTGTGTCCGGCGCCGGGCGCCGGTCGGCGCTTTTTCAGGGTTCCGCCGTGTCAATGGAAGTCACACCTTTATTCACTTACAGCAAGTGAAATAGTTTCAAAAAGTTATATAAAAAGCAAAACGACTGCGGCATAGCAGTATTGAGCCCGGGACCTTCCGCTGACAAGGCGGGGCCTCTACTACGGCCCCCACAATGAAACTGCCGCGTGGGGGCCATTAGTCACTGGTTGACCGCCTTTCCTAGTCAGTGGACTTTGGCGCTGTGTTGCAGCCTGTATGCGCAAGCAGTTCTTGTAGCTGTAGTTCAGTAGGGGGGGGAGGGGTGACAGGTGTGGTAGCTGTGGGCCAGCTAATATCTCGCGTATTAACCCTATTGCTTCAGGAATCGCCTACTCCAGCCTTGCCGGCGTCGATGCGGTCATCGGCCTCTACACCTCCTTCTTCCCTCCCCTCACCTACATGCTCTTTGGTACTTCTCGCCACGTGTCCGTGGGCTCCTTCGCCGTGGTTGCCTTGATGGCTGGAAACACCGTAACCAAACTCAGCTGCTCTGATGCGTTGCAAAATGGAGGGAACTGCACAAGCATGTACACGCCGATTGAAGTGGCATCTACTCTTACTTTCACAATAGGACTCATCCAGGTTAGTAGAAAAGGTTCAAAAACAACTATATTTGGGTAAGCTATCAAAGCAAAAAAGTAAGCCCGATGCAGGGCTCGAACCCGCGACAGCCAGATTAAGAGTCTGGTGCTCTACCGACTGAGCTAACCGGGCGCCGGTACCATAACAGCGCCGCCGCATTATCAATCACGGCCATCGTGAATCAACCGATTTAGATGTTCGTTGGAGCCCTCGGCCTCTCCTTTATGACAACTTACTTTTCTGATGGTCTGGTGGCTGGTTTTACTACCGGAGCCTCATTCCACGTACTGGTCACTCAATTGAAGGACGTCTTGGGGATTTACGGAGACGCGAAGAGGACGGAGTGGGGACAGCTGATCATGGCAAGTGGGAGAGATAGAGAGAGAGACAGAGAGAGAGAGAGAGAGAGAAATAACATTTCTTCAGAAAATTGGAGACATCTTTGCACGAATAGCTGAGACAAACTACGTCACTCTTTCGCTCTCTATTGTCGTCATGGCTATTCTCATAGTTGGCAAATACTTCGTGAACCCGTTTGTTCAGAAGAAACTCAAATCACCAGTTCCAGTCCCTTTTGAACTCATAGTGGTGAGTCAGATTCTAGAAAACAGAAAAAAGCCCCCGGCGGTACCCGAACCCCTCACCTGCAGGGCGCCAAGCGAAGAACTACGCATTGCGCCATATGGTCGCATGACGTGTTTGCGGCATGGGCCACTCTTATACCACACTGCCTGATAATATCAAATTTTAGGTGATCGGCGGCACATTGGTGTCCTACTTCATGGAACTGGAGGAAAAGTACGGAGTGAAGGCAGTTGGCAACATTCCAACAGGGTTTGTTTTTCAATTCGGGGCCTGAATTATCTTAATTATAGACTACCTAGACCATTTTTGCCGAAATTCTCCCTCCTTGCCGATGTTTTCCCAGAAGCGGTCTCCATCGCTGTGGTTGTTTTGGCTATTCAAGTATCGCTGGCAAAGATGTTCGCGAAGAAGTTCAAGTATTCGATTGATACGACACAGGTAAAAGAGGGCCACATCAGGTCACAGCAGGCCATAGCAAGGGCCACAGCAAAGGCCACAACGACAGGAAAACCTATAGCAGAGATTTACTTTCGAGTCGTCTTTCGGACGTAAATAAAAAGACAGCGCGATCACAGAGAAAACAGGGCCGTAGAGCTGTTTGTAGAACGCCACAGCGCCACAGCGGCGGGTAAACCCGAAAAAGGCCACAGGATGTTTAGAAGTGGCCACAGCGGACTTCTCCAGAAGTCTGAATGAATAAGCGCCACAGTGGCCGCAACGGAAACGACGAATTGGTCTGAACGGTATATACTTTGTTCATTGTAGGCTTACCACAGCGGCCACAGTGGGACTTCAATTCGATCTGATGTGGCATTTTTGGGATAGAAGCCACAGCTAATTAGATCCTGGCGACCGCTTCATCATTGCCACAGTTGCCACAGAATCTGAATGGTTTTGGAGCCACAGCGGTGTACAGGGCCACAACAGCTACCGCACTGCTGTCATATTGGCCACAGTGGCATTTGTAGCTGTTGTCAGTGGAAGCGGTCACGGCTCCACAGCGCAGTCCCCACAAACCACAGTCACCAGAGCGGCCACAACGCACCTACAGCGGCACCACAGCGCGGCCACAGCGCGGACACAGCGCGACCACAGCTCAGCTATAGCATAGCCACGACAGCGGCCACAGCAGAAAGTTTTGGAATTGTTACTCAGTGTTTCTAAGGCCACAACGGCTGGATTAGGTGGCTTTATTTGCCGCATGCGATCAATGGAAGTGGTAACAGGGCCACAGCCGCCACAACACCACATCATATTCACAGAACAGCCCCAGTGAATCCACAGCGCAGTGGAAGTGGTCACGGCCCCAAATCGGAGCCACTGCTGAGCCACAGCTCAGCCACAGCATGTCATCAGAGGCCACAACGCAGCCACTTCAAAACCAGTAAAGCGTTTAAAAAAGGACCACAGTTGTCACAGAATTCTGCGCATTTCAGTGTTGTGGACAATTCAGGCCACAGCTGCGAAAGCAGAAACCAAAAAGTCACAGCTTGTGACTCAGCTGTGGCCCTCACTGTGGCCTTTGGGTCTGTGTTTTCGGCATTGCCCATCTGTACATAAATTTCAGCCAAAACGCAGCTGCTCCAAAGCTGTGGCCCCTGTGGCCCCTATGACACAAATTACCCACTTTTCTAGGAATTCTACGGCACTGGCCTAATGTCCATGATCTCCGGCTTCTTCCCGGTCTACCCTCCCTCCCCCAGTCTGTCACGAACCCTCGTCAACGTGGCAGCCGGTACCCGCACCCAGCTGGCAGCAGTGTTCTCCTCCGCCCTCATTCTAGGACTATGTCTGTTTGCTGGAAAGTATCTGAAAACCCTCCCAGTGGTTTGAAATTTCAAAATTTAAAACTTTATACTCCATTTTCAGTGCATTCTAGCCGCAATCGTCATTGTAGCCCTCTTCGGCATGTTTGAAAAGTTAGGACAAGTTAAACAGCTTTGGAGAGTATCGAAAGTCGATTTTGTGAGATAAAAATCAATAATTAAGAGGAATATCGATTTTTCAGGCAATATGGTTGATCTCATTCACCGGTACAGTATCCCTGGATGTTGTGGCGGGACTCGTCCTCGCACTCAGTTTTGCCCTCTTTACTACAGTACTCAGATCTCAATGGTTTGAAAAGTCGATTATTGATTGATTGTTGATTTTTCAGCGCCAATTTGACCTACCTTACTGAGGCTACGGAATCGATTTATTGCGATGTTGATCGATACTCGGGGGTTGAGGGGATGGAGGTTATGAAAATCAAGTTCTGGCGGGAATTTGAAATTTCAGGACACGAAGGTTGTGCGCTTCGATGCTCCTTTGATCTTCACCAACGCTGAGAGGTTTCAGAAGGCTGTGGTAGCAGTGGCTGAGCGACAGGAAGAGGAAGAAGAGACAGGTGAAGAGTGAAAGATGAATAGAGAGAGAGATGAATAGAGAGAGAGAGATGAATAGAGAGAGAGAGAAAGAGAGAGAGAGAAAGAGAGAGAGAGAGAGAGAGAGAAAGAGAGAGAATTAGAAAAAGAAAGCGACGGGTAAGAGAGATACAGAGACAGGTAACAAAAGAGATGCAGGGAAACAGAAAGACAGAAAGACAGAGAGACAGAGAGACAGAGAGACAGAGAGACAGAGAGACAAAGAGACAAAGAGACAAAGAGACAAAGAGACAAAGAGACAAAGAGACAAAGAGACAGAGAGACAGAGAGACAGGGAGACAGAGAGACAGGTTCAAGAGAGACAGATACAGACTAGAGAGTGAGAGCCAATTTGAGAGGTATAGAGATATAGTTAGAGAGAGAGAGAGAGAGAGAGAGAGAGAGAGAGAGAGAGAGTTAAAGAGAGTTCTCTTACTCATCTCTTACTCATATTTTCTAGATTCCGATCTTTCCATGCTCGTAAGCCTAGACGAAAAGCCATCCCCCGCCTCAGGCGTCGTGATCGACTGTTCTCCCTTCATTTACATTGACATAATGGGAGTTGAAGCTCTCAAAACCCTGTATGAGGAGTTAAAAGACCGACGGATTAGGCTATTACTCGCAGCGGCACCCGGTAATCTAACACATCTTTTGAAAATGTTTGGTCTTCTTCAGACGCAGTGAGGGATATAGTGGAGAAATGCGATAAAGAGAAGGTCATCCCGGATTCCGCCTTCTATCCGACGGTTCAAGACGCCGTGGCTTCGTTAAATGGGCGATTTTAAAGAAAGCCTCAAAAAGTGTATGAAAATGGGTCTATTACATACGGAATAAAATGATTTCAACTTAATGGTGAAGTACCGAGTGAAGACATTTTTAAGTAATTGTAATGAATGCATAGATCTCATTCTCCGGATTCTGAAATATATTCTATTCCCACTCTAGCAACAAAATGAACGGAGTTATGAAAGTGTGGAGTTTTGGCGAAAATATCGATTGAATTGCGCGCCACTCTGGGATCTCTCGTTTTACCGCGCTCTCTCGCCCTTTTTCTGCCGTGTAACTAGGCACCCTTTGCATTGCTAAGTAGTCCGGCCATGAAAGCAGCTGGCGATTTGCCAAAACCTGGGAGTGTGGTGAATATGCACACTCAGGGGACTGGAAAAAGTTCAGGAAAATGGGCGGGGTTTTGCAAAACTCCAAATATGTTTTGAACGGACCAGAGCTACCAACAAAAATGACAGTGCTTATAGAAAGCCTCATTTCTTTTCGAGTGAAACCTTTTCCAATGGAATTCAATATTGGGGGGGGGGGGCTGTTTCTCGTAAAGAATACTAGCATTTTATGCTTTTTTCTTTGAAAAAATAATTGGAACGTGTTTTTTGTTTTTGATTTTTTCGAGTAAATGTGGCCAGTGTGCGCTGATGATTCATAGTTTTTGCGGCTTCTTACCCGAGTTTGTGACTCGTACCCGTACGAAATCAGCACCGCACTTGCTTGGCCCAACTTAAGGAGTGCGCGATTGTTGGTTCTAGCAAAGGTTCGGCGTTTTGTTGATTTACTTCGGGGAACTGCTAAATCACAAGTCTCTAAATAAACAGAAATTCAGGTTGCCCTTTTTGCTCTTTTTGCTTACTTCGTGTGGAAGACGAAACATTTGGCAAACAAGGAAGCAAAAAAAGAAATCGAAGACCAACTTTGGCGATGGTGCGACCCCCGTTGAAGGACAAAACCCGCTGAACCACAAGTTTTGCCGTGCTTATAAACAGACGTTTTTGAGAACATCAGCACCATGCGGTTCCTCCTCGTTCTAATTCCTCTGGCTCTGGCCGGACCTGACTTCGGAAGGGTTTGCAAGCCAGGAGAGAAGGGGTCTCCAGGAATCAAGGTTAGTGTGTGTGCGTGTGCGTGAAATCAGGTGGTTCTCGGAAACTACTCCAGTTATAGTACTATTCGGATAGCGAAAGAAACCTACTTCCCTATCCATTTCAATACCTTGGCTGTGGAGGAGACGGACTATACTTCAACACAAAGGCGGAGGCCTACGGAAGTATTCACGGTAAGCAGTTTTAAGTTGTTGAAATCCACTTTTCGTTTTTTTTTCAGTAGACGGTAATTTCTGCACCGGCTTCTCAAAATCCGCAGGCGAATGCGGAACAGGGCCTATTATTCCTGGAAAGAAAGAGTGTCCTGATGGACATCACTGCTCCATGGGAAATTTCTTCGGAATCTGTTGCAGCGATGCCGTGAGGGGTAAACGTTGTTTTTTTTCTGTCAACAACAATAAGATTTCAGATAGATACCTAAAGAATCTGAAGGCGCTTAAGTGCCCTAAGGGCACTAAGGCCTATAAGGATACCGCAGACAAGACGTCGATCTTCTTCGGAAGAAGCTGCTCCCACAAGTTCTGCCCTAAGAACAGCAAGTGCGTTCAGGAGGAGTTTGAAGCTTACTGTTGTTTGTAAACTTGAGCTGTGGAGAATTTACGAAAATGAATATATTTATGAGCAGTGAGTGAGTGAGTGAGTGAGTGAGTGAGTGAGTGAGTGAGAGTGTTACACGCGGAAGTGATCAGTATCTTCTCCGACAGGAACAACAAAAGAACGAAAATTCGGCCGAAGGTCAAATTTGAATTTGATCCAATCCCGTTTGATCCTCTGAACCTCGATGATCGGATAGTTTTTAAACGAACGCGTTCGAAAAACCATATCGCTATGTGGTTTTTCTCTTTTTTCGTCTTTCTTCCCGCGGCCCTCGCTGGTCCCGATTTCGGTAGAATCTGTAATCCTGGAGAGAAAGGATCTCCTGGAATCAAGGCAAACCCCTTCTGTTTTTTGAAGCAAATTCTGGTTCAGTTCTATTTGGATAAGGAAAGACACGACACTCCCTATCCATTCCGTTACCTGGGCTGTGGTGGAGAAGGGGCACATTTCGACACAAAGGCAGAGACCTACAAAATGGTTCAGTGTAAGCAATTTTTCTTTGTTTTGAAACCTAGTATCTGAAAATTCAGGCTAAATCCCACTTTTCTTTTTCAGTGGACGATCTTAACTGCAATGGTTTTTCCTCTCCTGCGGGTGACTGTGGTACAGGAATAGTTTTGTCGGAAAACTCGGAAAAGGAAGAGTGCCCCGATGGACATTACTGCTCCATGGGACCGTTTTTCGGGGTCTGTTGCAGCGCTGCAGTTAGCGGTATTCTACACTGCATATCAACTGAGGGAAAACAAAAGTTTCAGATAGTTACGATGAGAATAGGAAGGCACTTAAGTGCCCAAATGGAACAAAGCCTTATATGGATCCTGAGGACAAGACTTCTGTCTTTTTCGGAAGAAGTTGCGACCACAAATTTTGCCCCAATTACAGCAAGTGCGTCCAGGAAGAGTTTGAAGCTTACTGTTGTGTATGCAATGGGTTTAAAAATTGACGCCAATAAAGATACTTATAAGCTGGAAAATATAGAAATAGGCTTAAAGAGTTGTAGAGAAAACTTAGTAAAACACGAGACAAAGCCAAGAATAAAAGTGACAAAAAACGACCGGAGGTATGGGGGTAGTTGAGAGGCCGTACGGGTTCGTCTACTTTTGGGCGCTGTCCGGCCACGCGCGGGGGTTTCTGCCTGCTCCCTTGTGGGCCTGAGCCATGCACCTCTCCTTGTCCGCCCGGGACGCCGCGAGAGAGAGAGAGAGAGAGAGAGAGAGAGTGTGTGTGTGTGTGAGCTGAAAGAGATAAATAGAAAAAAAATGAAAAAAAAAGAAAGAAAAGAAAAGAAAATGCCTGCGAGACAGGAACAGAAACAAAAACACATAGAAAAGACAGAAAGAGAGGGGAAGAGAGAGTGAGAGATCAGACAGAGAGAGAGAGAGAGAGAGAGAGAGAAAGAGAGAGAGAGAGAGAGAGAGAGAGAGAGAGAGAGAGAGAGAGAGAGAGAGAGATAAATGTCATGGTCCCGTACGGAAAGCGCCGAGTGCCCATGCAGCAACTTGCAAGAAATATGTCGCTTTCGCTGCGATTTCTTCCATTTTTGTTTCAATTAACTGTGCTTTTTCTCAAATATCGTGTTTTCTATTTTTTCAATCTAAAAGATTTATATAATTTCAGCTGCCTTGAAATGTTCGGTTTCCAAGACAGATCGAACAACGATTCGCTATCGGCAGTAGTTTGCAATATAAACCAGGTTTTTTTAAACTTTTTGATTTTTCTTGCAGCTTGTAGCATCTACCCAGATGAATATAAACAAATCGGATTCTGACGATGAAAAGCACAATTTCCAAAGATATATTCATCGGTTGAATAGAATAAAAGAAAAAATCGGAGCAGAAGACAGAAAATTGGCATCTGTTTTTCGAACTGAACTCAATTCACTTATGAAAACGCGACCAATTTCGACTGAGGTGAGTTCTATTTATTTTCCTCTTTTTCTCTCTTTCTATCTCTATCACTCTTCTTTTTTAAACCGAGTTCGTTAAATTAAGGCTGACTCAAAGAGACTTGCTCTAAAGAGAAAAGTCATTTCTTCACAGAACACTGGAGATCAATCTTATAAGCGAAAAAGAGTAGACCAGGTTTGTTGTAAATCTTTCTAAAAACCCGATTTTATATTCTAGGACGAGTTTCCTTTTACGACACTGCCAGGCCTCTTGCAAGATAGCATCATGGAAAAGGTTTGATTTGCAGAAACTGACAATATCAATGGTTTTCAGTTTGATTATCGTTCGTTTGCAACTTTCGACCAATGTTGCGAGTTTTCCCACTCAATGTGTGAAAACACAAACAAACAGTTCACTTTCAAAAACACCTTTGTTGAACTTGAGGTACACTTACAATTAGTGGTTTGTTAATAAGTAATCTCTAATCTACAGGATGCTCTCTGGAAGTTCAGGCCAATGTGCGGGGTGCGTAGGAATATTGTCGCGACAACAGAACAACTGAAAAATGTTAAGCTTGAAGTATTCGGTCTAGACGTGAAGGTTGGTCACATAATCACTAACTCACGTACTCACTCACTGAAGTTTTACTATATTTCAGACCACTGTAAATGACGAGTTGGCCCTCTTTTTTATTGCACAACTAAAAGCGGAAACAGTTTCTTTTGATGAAGGTTTTAGTTGTTCGCAGGAGCTACTGGATTTGCTTATGCAGGTGAAAAACAATAAACAATTTACATTTCAAATTTAGACAATTGGCGTGAGAGACTTTACGGTAAATCTTAACGATGCCGCGAGCCGATATCAGTGGGATGTCAGAAATATTGAATCGGTAAGTGTTAAACTGTGATGAAGATTTTTTTTTTAGTTTTCTTTTCAATGCGCTTCGGAGTTAACATCCGACATGATTCGAAAAATTAAACCGATAAAAGAATTCACGATCTCCAGAACCGGTGACATGTTCATGCTTCGCAATCTTGGTGAAAAAATCAATGTAGGTTTTCAGTTTGGTGTGGTAAAGCAGTCTTTCAGTCAATGATAGAGGATGGAGATGAAAATACAATGCAGTTTGTATGTTTCTACAATCGAGAAGAAGTCTCAGGGATTTTAAATGGTCTCGGTGCCGAACTGGTTGAAGGCACCACAAACTGTTATGTCATCAAAAAGGAGAACTCGAAGATTCCACGCTTGTTTGTAGCTTTGACATCGCTTTCTCTTATCATTTGCAACAGCGTCGAGTTTTACAAGTGTTTTGAAACCTTGGCCGAATACCCTTGATTTTTTGTTAAAACACCAACTCAAGAATGTGAATAAAGAATGATATAAAATGGAATTGTTAAATGGTACTTCGGAGACTAATGAGAGGGTTAAACAAAGTGGAAAGAATGAATGTGCAAAGATCGCATACAAAAATGTAAAAACGACCGGAGGTCTGGGGGTATTGGAGAGGCCGTACGGGTGCGTCTGCTCTTGGGCGCTGTCCGGCCACTGCGACGCGCGGGGGTTTCTGCCTGCTCCCTTGCGGGCCTGAGCCATGCACCCCTCCTTGTCCGCCCGGGACGCCGCACCCTTCGGCACGGCACCCCTGGCGACGCCTCGCTTGGCGCGGACGCCCGGTCGCCACAGCCGCGGCCCGTCCGGGACTCCTCCCCTCACTCCATCCACTCCGATCTACCGCCAAGAAGCTGGCTCACAGGCGCCCGCCACGACGCCCGGTGATTTTGCGGCCGGCGGACCCCGTAATATAGACGGGTGGCGGCCGAAGGAGTGTGCGGGCAGGGGAGACGCAGGCTGGCCAGCGGGAAGCGAGAGAGTGCACTGCTAGGGTAGACGCAGAGAGGCTAGAGGGCAAATAGCCACAGTTCCCACAATTTTCCTCGCCTGGACCACAGAAAATCACAAATTCCTTCATTAGGGCCATACGGAACAACGTCTTTTTTAAAAGTTGTACCACAGGCACCATAAATTTCACAAGTTGTACCACAGAAAACCGGAAAAAAATCGTAATGGGTAACAGAAACCACACATTTCTCCAGTTGGGCTATATCACTCGGGGGATTTCCGCAATAGGTTCATATGAAATCGGAAATTTCCTTATTTCGGCTGCTGGAAAACGCTTATTTCTTCAGTTGGGCCACATGAAATCATTAATTTCTCTAGTTCGCCACAGGAAACCGAAAACATCTCCTGTTGGGACACCAGACGCACAAATTTCCCCAACACGGCATGTTGTCCAATGGAACCCCCGGGCATGAAGGACTGCCTCCTGTTAAACGTCGGGCAGGAATTAAAACTTTCCGACTCTTGCAATTTGGACTTTCTGGATGGTTTTTTGATTTTCTGGCTTTAAATGGTAGACAATATAATAAAGTTTCGGAGGCAATTTTGGTGGAGCTGGAAATTCACCCGAACAAAAGATATAAAGCATAATATTCAGAACTCAGCGGGTATTTTTTCGGTGGATCTGAAAAGATTGCTTCCAAAACTTTGATTTATTTGCTATTTTTTAAGCATTTTAGAACTAGATTTTTCAATTAGAAATTTAATGAACAAATTTGGTCCCACAACGATTTAAGAAGAAAAGATTGGCGGGAACCTCAAATTTTTAAAATATTGCAATCTGCCGCACAGTCTAGCGTGGGTATGCAATCTTGTTCACATTATTTTGTAAACAGCGGACAAACTGAAACTGCCCACCTCTGCGAGCCGTACCAATCGGCTCACTTGAAACGACAGATTTCCTAAGTTTCGCCACAGGAACCAACAAATGCCTACATTTTCCCCCACCAGGGGCATAGGAACCCCCAAAATTCACTTGTTGGGCATAGGAAACCATACATTTCTCTAGTTTGAAAATAGGAAACCCAGGCCACGGCGAGCCGCAATTTTCCTAACCTAGGCCACAAGATGCAAAAAAAAATTACCTCAATAGGGCCAGGAAATCAAAAGTTTCCGCTGAATTCTTAAAATCCCGCAGTAAAATCAAAACTATATTTACAAACTGCCTAAAATACGGAAACTGCCCGTGATCTTGAAAATAGTACCAGTCTATGGCCTCTTCGCGAGGAGTAGAAAGTGAAATAATTGCACGTGTGGGAGGAGAAAAAGGCACAAAATGAGAGGGAAATAGGACTCTTTGCGGGTTCTTCAGAAGAGCTTCGGAAGACAGGAGCCTTCAGAAGGCGCTCTGGGTGTTCCACCTGTTCTGCCAGAAGACGAGGATCAGCGTCACTCCGTACATTCCGGCGGCAATCCAGCACTGCTGCGCCTTTTCGCTGTACTTGGCCTCGATTTCACTGAAAATGGAAGGGTTTCTTGAGAAAATGGCACAGAAATGCAACTGAAGCGTGGTTTTTGGTAGAAAATGCAAGTGGGGTTTGGTTTTTGGGAGAAAATGCAACTTGGACACGGTATTTTGGTCGAAAATGCGGGAAATGCAATTTGGACACGGTTTTTAAAATAAAATGCAGCTTGGACCATAGCTGGACACGTAATGATTGTTGGACCTTGCTTTTGGGGGGTTGCTTTGTTGGGGGACCTTGTGAAAGTGTGGGTTCTTGCTTTTTTAGGCCCCCCTCTCATTGGGGGGACCTTTTTTGAGCCCCCTCCGTACCGTGTCCAGGTATGGCTTGGACACGGGTTTTGGAAGTAAATGCAATTTTTGGCACATTTTTTTGGTAGAAAATGCCATTTGAGCACGGTTTTTCGAAGAAAATGCAATTTGGGCACTGCTTTTGTCTACAAAAAAACCAAAATCACCGTTTCGTGTCAAAAATCGAATTTCCAGAGTTTTTCATAAATTATGACTAACATTGTAACTTTTTGAACAGATTTTCCAGCTTCTGAGTGAACTCAGTAGTGGTTAAACTGGTTAAACATTGTTTTTGGCGTACTTTACCTTACTTCAGTGAGAAATGAATGAATCGCGCCACACCAAACCAGACAGTCAGCTGCCACATGAAATTTCACAAAATAATGCGTCATCTATCGGAAATTCACACATTTTTCGACACTTTGCAGATAAAAATTGTAAACTACAACGTTTTTACAGGGAAACTTTCAAAAATCAAAAAGGACCAACTAGAAAACACTTACGTCACAGGAACCAGGTGCTCATCACTCAGCGACAAGTCGGGGAACAGGGTCACGGCCTGTGTCCAGAAGAAAACGCCCAACAGACCGAGGAAGACGACGCCCCACACAGACATCACCATACTGAACAGGAAAACAAAATTCTTTAAACAAAAAAGAAAACCCACCAGAAAGCGGACATCTTGGGTCCCATGAGGGGGCAAACTCTGACCATCGTGCTCTGAAAATTGATTTAATTGAATAAATAAACCAGGAATATAAAAATGATTCAAAGCTGAAAACAGACGAGAACGAATTCAAAATTAACGTTACAAAAGTTTCACTCAAATGGCGTGCGGTTGAAAATGCAAATACGCAATGCGTCCGGCATTTTAGAATACACGATTATCGACAAAGTACGGTGGCTTAGGTGATCAATGCCCTGAATTTTTGGTTTTCGTTCGCTCCATTTCGGCATTTCTATCGCTTTTGTTGCACCAAAACCTGATAACATCGCTTTCCGTGGTCTTACTTCATATTTTATGCTGTTTTAATGTGCTCTTGTTGAAAAGAACCTGTTTTAGCTTATTTTAGTGTTTTAGCTCATTTTCTTATTTCCAGATGGGCGTGATTATTCCTCTGCTGTCAGTTTCGGCTTTCTGGCTACTCGTGGGCATCGGAGGGCCCATGGTCATCCCCAAGGGTCCCAACAAGGGTGTGTTTCGATTTTTTTTCGCGATTTTTTCGTTTTCTCACAAGTAATTTAAATTTTATTGGAAAAATTAGTTTTCTCTACAATAATTTGCAAAATGGACTTTTAAAGACTTTGATTATGTTTAAAAATTAAGGTAGAAAACATGCGGAAAACTGATAATTTTTGCGACAGCGCTGTGGCTTGGACGTTTTTGTTGACTCATTCGGTCTATTTCTCACAGAAGTAAATAAATGTGATGAAATCAAGTAAATGTTATTGTAACTGCCCTAATTGTTTTATAAAAACGGTTCTTATTTTTCTTTTGCAGGTATCATTCAAACGATGATCATCATGACCGCCGTCTGTTGCTGGTCCTTCTGGATAATGGTGAGTGAACCAGCTTTTTTTTTAAAATGTTTACTCAAAATCTTTTTTTTTTAAAGACAGTTCCTGCTTTATCTTTTATCTTGTAAGTATCGTTGTTCACTGTTGAACATTTGGAGACAAAAATCGTGCACCAACTCTATTTACAGAGGAAAATCGTGCGCCACTTGCATTTCAAACCGAAAATTGTGCGCCACTTGTCTCTCTGGCCAAAAACCATTTGCATTTCCTGAGCGAACCATGTACCAATGGCACTTCCTATCAAAATCAGGGCTTTAATTACATTTTCCATTAAAAAAAACTATGCACTATTTGCTTTTCAACCCGAAAATCGTGCGTAAATTGCATTTCTTACCGGAATATGTGCACCGGTTGCATTTCCAACCAAAAATTGTGCAACAGTTGCAATTCTAACCGAAAATCGTGCGTCAATCGCGTTTCCTACAAAAAAAATATCGTGCATTAGTTGCATTACTAACCAAATACTGTGCACAATTTCCATTTCTAACTAAAATTGTGGCTCAGTTGCATGCCTAACCGAAAAATCGTGAAGCAACTGATTTTCAACCGTAAACCGTGCACGATTTGCATTTTCTACCAAAAACCGTACCATACTTGGGCAACCCACTGCGGGTCCATTTTACATTAGCTCCTTCTATTGAAAAAAAAAAGTTTCGAAAAATTTGCTGCAAACCAGCTTCTTTAACAAAATTTGTCGAAAACGAAATTGCGACGGCCCTGTCGCCGCTTATGATGGAGCTTGACAATATATGAACCGTACACTTACTGCACTTCTAACCTCTGTGCACCAGTTGCATTTCAAACCAAATACTGTGCACCAGTTGCATTTTTATGCAAAAACTGTGGCTCCGTTGTATGTCTACCAAAAATCGTGCACAAACTGCATTTTCTACTAAAAACCGTGCGCGATTTGCATTTTCCACACCGAAACCGTGCACCAATTGCACTTCTTACCTCTGTTTTTCAGGTGTACCTGCACCAGCTGAACCCGCTCATCGGCCCCCAGATCAACGTGAAGACCATCCGCTGGATTTCCGAGAAGTGGGGCGACGCTCCGAATATCGCCCCGTAGACTTAGCCGAAAATCCGCTTGCATGCTCATCTGAGTGTGCGAAGTAGCTTTGTACCATATAGTCCCCCTCCAGTAGTCCTCACTCAGTAGCCGTGTTCTCTTCATTCCACACTTGCCTCTGTGATTTCGCTAATTCATAATATTTATTTTCATAATCGAATGACATCACGCATAAATACACATACAGCTTTCTTTTGGGTTGTTTTTTTTTATTGTTCTGAAGAGGGAATGCGGAAGTGCGGCTGAAAGTTATTTTGCAGCATTGGGTTCCATTTGCGGCCTGAGGTTGGAGAAAGTGCCCCAGTGTAAAAAAGCGGAAAAGGCGGCCTTTGGTGGTTAGAAGCGGACTTAGGTTTGAAGAGCGGTCGGAGATTCTAGAAGTGATTGGAGCGGCGTTAGGTTTTTAGAAGCGTGCTCGCAGTCAGAGCGGCCGTAGGTTTTCATAGTTGGAAGCGGCCTGAGGTATCCCAGAAGCGGTCTTGACGGCCCTGGGTTTTTAATGTGAAAGTGCGGCCTTAGGCTTTATAAATCGGAATACATATGTTGTCGAAGCGGTCAGAAAGCGGCCTTAGGTTTTAAACGCTGTCGAGGGGGGCCTAAGTTTATGTGATTTCGGAAAAATCGTGGCGACTTAGTTTTTGAGCAGCGGTCGGGCGGCCTGAGGATTTAACAGCAATCTGGGCAGCCTCAGGTTTTTGAAGTGATCATAGGATATGATGGTTTGGAAACTTTCGTGCGGCCTTAAGTTAGTAGAGCCGCTTTCAGTCTCATAAGTCATGGCGCCCTTTGGTTGCTAGAAGCGGCCTTAGGATATCGGAGCGGCCTTCTGTTCCATAAGCCATAGTGGCCTTCGGTTGAGAGAGTTTTTGGAACGGCCTAAGGTTTTTGAGGCGGCCTAAGGATGTAGAAGTAGTGGAAGCGGCCTGGGATTACCACGACGCGGCTCAAGCGGCCTTTGGTTTTACGAAGCGGCTGAGGTTATATGCGCGCCCGCAGCTGCCTTTGGTTTTTCATGGTTGGTCAGGCGGCATTCGTTTTCAGAAGCGGTCGGAGCAGCATACGTGGCGGCCTGAGGTTCTGGAAGCGGGCGGTGCGGTTTACGGCCTTAGAAACAGTCGGTATTCATATAAAGTCAGGCGCTGTCATCTTCGCGTGCACACGCACTATGCTAATAAGTTAGCGCCCAGCTCAAGTCAACGTGGCCCTGTGGCCTAATGGATAAGGCGTCGGTCTCCTAAACCGAAGATTGCAGGTTCGAGTCCTGCCTGGGTCAAAATTTTTGCCTTCCTTGCATTTATTAAGAAACTTGTCCTTTTTGCGTCTACAAGCCCATTTCCCGGCGCAATAAATGCCCTTCCCGGGATTTCTGGCTTCTAGAGATCAATTTCCCAGGTGTCCCCCGCCCCTTCTCTTCTAATCGCCGCCTCGCTTCTCCTTTCTCTCGCTCTCTCATCCCGTAATCCTTTCCTCTGCCTCTTAATCAAATATGTTTCCCGTCCAAACACGTCGTCGTCGGCCGGCTCGTCGTCTTCCGCCCGGCGGCCACCGCCCGTCCGCCATCCGGCCTCCCTCTCGCACCAGTGCTCGGCGAACTCCCTTCATTCCATTAGATCCGCACATTCCATCAGATCTACGAGGAGTATTCGATCGATAAAGGTAGAGTAACTTTTTTAAAATACAACTTTGCTTTGAAAGTTAGATTTAAAAAAAAAGCTTGAAAATTACAAAATAAGCAGCGTATTTTTAAAATGTTTTTGCGTAGTGGTAATGTTTCTAATGTTTCTGATGTAATATGAAAAAAAAATTAACTTGAAATCAAAAAATACGCGACAGGTACAAATCAATACTGAGCGTTTGAAAGCGGCATTGTCAGTGGGTCAAATTGATTCGCAATGGAGCACGTTTAGTTCTCCAAACCCACAACGCTTCTCTATAAAAGAAAATTCGTAGACACAATAATTCCCCCCCCCCCCCATCCCCCGACAATTAAAAAACTTTGTTGAAAAATTTGGAGAAACGAGGTTAACAAGGAGGGAAAAACAAGTTTGAATGCTACAAAAATAGTGTTATTTACGTGTTTTCGGGGTTTCACTTAGTTTGTGATATAAAAAATCAAATTCAACGTATAATCATCAATTACGCGACGCGTACAAATCAATAATGTGCGTCTAAAAGCGGCATTTACCGTGGGTCAGATTTTTTCGTAATAGAGCACATTTATCTACTAAATCCAACAATATACCTTTCTCTGTAAAAGTCATGCTGTAATTTTCCCCCTTAAAAATAAAACTTAGTTTTTAAATTGGCTGAAAAATTCCCAAAAGGTGGAAAATACAATGTTTAAAGCTGCAAAAGAGTGTTCTTTGCATATTTTGCCTAGCTTGCGATGTAAAATGTGGAATTTAACTTGAAAATCCAAAAGTATAAATCAATACTGTGCGTTTGAAAGAAAAATTGACTGTGGGTCAGATTTGTTTGCAATGGAGCGCGTTTATGTTCAGAAATATAGAACGATCCTATTCATAGGCACAGTAATATTTCCCTCATTGCTCTATCTCAGGAAGTCCTGGCTTTAATTTGCCTCCCTCTTGCCTATTCAATGACAGCCGACTGGCAATTGAGGGTTCGTCTAGAAAACAACAACTAGCGACATCAGACGAAGCTTTCGTCACGGCAATGGGAGGGATGAAAAATTGATGGTGTGAGAGTTTTGCGCAAGAATAATACATTGTCCAGGGCATATCGGCGCTGGGCAAATTAGTGGGCGTGGCTTAATTTGGCGCAAGCTCATTCTACGATTTATGAACTCCACATGAACATGCATGGCAATGCCGTTATTTCTTGGCGTTCCAAGATCCATTAGCCTACTTCGTAATGGAAAATCCCCATTTCCCGTCCTAATCCGAGACCTTTCATGGCCACTTTCTGAGACTAGATGCTTTCCTCCAGCCATACCACAGCCGCTACTATACTTCACAGTGGACAGGTCTCTTTTTAAAAAGATTATTATTTATCTTTCAAAGAAAACTGCTTCAAAGATGCTATTCATAACCGAAAACTGGGTAGTTTTGTGAAAAACATGGGGTGGGAGGGGGATTATCGCCACGTTCGTTATTCGATTGCGGCGAATCGTCCGACCATTTGTTTCCAAAATGGAGAATGAGGAAATTGAGGTGTTTTCTCCACAATGCGTTGGTTTTTATAAAATGTAAATGAGAGAGAAACAGAGTTAGAGAGAGAGAGAAAGAGAGAGACAGAGACAGAGACAGAGACAGAGACAGAGACAGAGACAGAGACAGAGACAGAGACAGAGACAGAGACAGAGACAGAGACAGAGACAGAGACAGAGACAGAGACAGAGACAGAGACAGAGACATGTGAGTTAAGATAAAAATACCAAAGAGACATTTTTCAGAGCATCAGAAGCACGAGAAGCACTGCCTCAGTCCGTGTCTTCAAACATGACCACCTCACGTACCGTACCTGTTTCGGCTGTCTCCATGCCCGTACGGCTACCGTAGTCGTGGGAGCATCCGCCCTCCTTCTCATCTGTGTCGGGATGTTCTACAGCGTATTTGCCTCCATGGAGGAGAACAGACCCATTATGAAGCTGTTCACCGTGCCCAGTGCTGTGGTGGCAATTTCTCTACTCTACTTGCTGGTTGGTGTGATTCAGGAGAGACCTGCCTTGCTATACCCCTTCATTACGGTGCAGGTGAGTTGGCTATTAGGGGCTTACTCTCCCTCTGTCACTTTCACCGCTTTGGCTCTTTCCAACTCATTGCTGCTTCTGTTTTTCCAAGCACGATGTAGCCGCTGTGCGTCTACTTCTTTTGTGATTCTTTCTCAACCGCTGTGGCTTTTCGGCGTTGCTGCCGCAGTGGCTTTTATTACACGGTGTGTCACTGTGGATCTAGCTGTGGTGTTTCCCAAAATGATGTGACCGCTCTAACTCTACTTCACATGCCTTTGCCGCTGTGTTTCTTTCGATAGCGTTATTGCTGCTGTGGCTTTTCCTATCGTTATTTGGTCGCTGTGGCTTTTCCGTGCGTTTGTACAGCCGTGGCTATAACGCGCTGTGGCCGCTGTGGCTTTTTACGTGATGTGGCCACAAGGACTCTTTCCCTCATGTTTTCACAGCCGCTGCTTTTTTCAAAGCGCAGCAGCCGCTGTGGCTTTTTCGGAATGTGGTCGTTGCGTCTCTGCCTTGTATGCTTTCACCGTCGTCTTTCTCCGTCGTTTTCTACATCTTTTCATGAGGCATTTTGCCTTATGTTTTAAGAAGATGTCTCTGAAAGAATCGAACGGCCCCATTGAGTCCACTGTCTTAAAAATTGGTTAATAGCCTCAGAATTGGCTCAAAATTGGTCAGCAACCATCTTAGGGCCAATTTAAGCCATTTTGAAAATTTCAGACCTATATCGAGTTTTTGCCCTGGTTTACGGTGGGATACTGTAAATTTACAAAATTGGTCGAAACAAGTAATTGTGGGGTTATTCTAAAAGTATTTGACATGAATACACTAAATATAAAACTCGAATAACAAAAAGCTTGTGTACTTAAACCTCAAAAAAGTACGTTTAAAATTGCAGTTTGTCGCATTTTCAACCTTTGACATAAAAACGTAGCGCAAAACACCTCTATAGAACGATGCGCAAAATATTTTTGCACATTTTGATAAATAAAAATCCAAAAAACTGTGACCTTCACGACGAAAAGTCAGTTTGAAACTGATATTTTCCATCGATTTGATCAAGAAAAAAATTCACTTTTGGAAATTGTTTTGCCCTCATTTTGTATCAACCACAAAAAAGTATAGTATTTTGGTTTTTATTTGAAACGAATTTAGAGCAAAAAAGGGCCGGGCCCGTCTCCAAAACCTCTCGGCCCGGCCCGGCCCGGCCCAAACGGGCCCGATTTCGGCCCGTGGGGCCGTTTTCAAAATCAATTGACAAGTCAGGGTAAAACTTTTAGTCATTAAGCTTTAAAATTGATTACAAATTATATACCAGTCGCCCATACAGCTTGACCGGAAATTTTTGGTATTAGCATAGTTTTCAATCATAAACAATGAACATTTATGCAAAAATGTGAATTTGTAAATATGTCATTGCTCACGCTAATTAGCTTAGATTCGCAGGTTCTTTATACTTCCGGACAAGGTCTATGAGCGAGAAGTATATAACAAAAAGATTATATAACAAAAAGATTAAAAAAACAACACTTTAACTTAAAAATATCCTTCACAAAGACGTTTCACTACACCATATTTGCTCAATCCAACCAAGATCGGGCCGGGCCGGGCCCGGTCTGCCCAACTTTCTCGGCCGGGCCGGCTCGGCCCGGGCTGATCCCGATGTTTGCCCAACCCTGACTGTTGCGGTCTGACTATCGCGTTGTGGCCGTTGTGGCTCCCAATTTCGCTTTCACCGATTCCAAAATATTGCTGCCACTGTGACTTCTCCCAAAGCACTGGCCCGTCTCAATCTTTTCCCTACCAACTGTGGCCCCTTGGACTCTAAAACCTCCGCAATTCACCACTTTTCAGATCGTCTCCCTCTTCGCCACAGCGATCAGCGCCACCATGCTGGCCCTTGCTGTCGGTTGCCACACCCGCTACATCCTGCGGGTCTTCGTAGAAGTCGACGACGTTCCCAGAAGCCACTACATGAAACACGCCCTAGCCCTTTCCTCCATGCTGCTGGCAATGATATTCGTTCAACTGTGGGCACTACGATCCGTCTGTAGTTGTTTCCGTTATTTTAGGGATCTAGCTCGATTTAAAGCAAAACAAGCCGATTTATTTGCATGAATAGGAATAAAATTCACACTTTATTCTTTCATTTTTTTCAAAAATGTTATAAAAATGACACTTTTTTTTATACTTTAGTTGATTTTCTGTCATGTTTGCATGAAACCACCGAAAAATCGCGAATTGGTGGTCACACGATGTGAAATCGGATGCTTATAAACAAAATAACACGCCCATTGTTCAAATTGGTTTCGGGCAGTGTGAATCATTCGTACAATGACAGATTCTCGCTGCTTCTTCATATTTCTGATTGTGGGCCTCATTTTGGAGGTGGCTTCTGTGGATGTGTCTGTGGAGTATAAGATCAAATGCAGAAAGGACATCACGTTTCGCCATCGAGTAAGACTTGTTGAGGTGAGATGTACTAGAAGGACGCAGTTTGAGCTACTGCGGCCACAGCTTTCACGATGGACATAACGTTTTAATCATTGGAAGCAGTGGCATTATCCAAAAACCAACACTATAAATAGGCCACAGAAGTCATAATAGAGAGTAGCATGGTCGCAACCAAGGGTGGCTGAGGGCCGGCCCGGGCCGGCCCCACGCGGCCCGACCGGCCCGGCCCGAAGCCAAAATTTCTAAAATTTAGAAAAAAAGTTTTACACTAATTATGCACCGCAAATATTTCTCTAACATAATAATTACTTAAAACAATAATGGCAAAAAAGTTTTGTCGACGGGGGATGGAACTGGGGTAACTTCGGATTGCCAGTCCGACCTCTTAGCCACTCGACCATGAAAAATATAAAAAAATTTATATAGGGTAGTTCGAATCCTCATTCACACAGTATGTTTTGCACAATTAGAACTATGTTTTGCAACAAACAGAACTTGAAAATAAAGACTTTGAAAAGAGTTAAATTAAAAAAAAAGATTTTTGAAAATACCGGGCCCCGCTCTCAAGAATCCGCGGCCCGGCCCGGCACGGCCTGGCCCGGCCCGGCCCCAGTTTCAGCCACCCTTGGTCGCAACTCAGGCATTAAATGTAGCTCAGGGCAGCAGCTTGTTTTCCAGCTTGCAGTTTGAGCCACAGCTGCCACAGCGCTTGAAAATTGGCCGGCCCCAGCGGTCTCAAGGAATAGTTCTTTCAACTGTTTCATAATTTGGAGTGATCTACCACGATCACTTGGCTTGAAACAAGTAGCAGAAGTCACCACAACGGCTACAGCGGTTGACAATTTAGGCCACAGCGGCCTCAGCTGTCATAAAGGCCACAGCGAAGTGGAGACCCAGGTCACAGCGACTACAGCGTGGTAACCTTTGTTAGAAGTGTCATAAAGAAGTGGCCATATCAGTCATAGTGGAAATCACACCAAATCCACTGCTGTCATAATTTAAGAAATCTGTGTAGAAAAGGGCCGCAACGGCCACAACATTAATCAAAAAGTCAAATTTGAAGCCAAAGTGTTAGTTTCAGATTGATCCTTTAATTAACGATCGACTTGCTACTCAAAACGGAGTCAGTTTGGGCTCATATAACTCGACGATTTCGGGCAGCGACAGTGAAGATGGAGATGAAACCTTCGAATTTGGAATCGACTTGACGCATAATTGCACAGCGACCTCGAGAACAGTGGTGGGATTGATAATATAATTTTAATTAATGGCAATTATTGTTTTAGAAATGTAAATACCGCCTTGGAACGTGTTTTGCTGACCAGGAAGACTGCAATTTCGGCTTTGAAAAGGAGATTTTGGAAGCAAACCATGTTTATCCGCTGTCATCCGAATGCAAATATACCTCATTTTGAATGAAAGTTTGAGGCCTTTTTGATTTTTATCCATCGATAACTGTCTCATTCGATCGATCGATCACTCACTCACTCACTCACTCGCTCACTCGCTCACTCACTCGCTCACTCACTCACTCACTCACTCACTCACTCACTCACTCACTTACTCACTCACTCACTCACTCACTCACTCACTCACTCACTTACTCACTCACTCACTCACTCACTCGCTCACTCACTCACTCACTCACTCACTCACTCACTCACTCACTCACTCACTAACTCACTCACTCACTCACTCACTCACTCACTCACTCACTCACTCACTCACTCACTCACTCACTCACTCACTCACTCACTCACTCACTCACTCACTCACTCACTCACTCACTCACTCACTCACTCACTCACTCACTCACTCACTCACTCACTCACTCACTCACTCACTCACTCACTCACTCACTCACTCACTCACTCACTCACTCACTCACTCACTCACTAACTCACTCACTCACTCACTCACTCACTCACTCACTCACTCACTCACTCACTCACTCACTCACTCACTCACTCACTAACTCACTCGCTCACTCCTGTTTGGAACTTTATTAGAACTTGTGCTCAAAGTATCAAAATGTTTGAATAATGCTGTGTC
>OZ059906.1:25655653-25730653 GCA_964057215.1 Oscheius myriophilus | reverse complement strand
ACGAAGTGTTTATAATAGCGGAACCTGCGATAAGCGTGCTGGGCGGTGGAATTTTGGTGAATCAAGACGTTTCGTCAGGAAAACAAAAAAGTGATAACGGAAAGATTTTGAAAGAGTCAGGGGTTGAAATTAAAATTAGAGACGGCCGGCTGCCGTTAAGAAGCTGGCAGCAGTTGGCGTCATTGTTTGACTGTGTCATGGCAGGGTAGGCGCCGCAACCGCAAACAGCACTATCTGCAATTGTGTCGCGAGCAGCCGATAAAGCGAAGGGTCGTTTTGGATGGGAACGGATTCAAACGAGCGCAGAGAAACGCCCACGTTCAGCGAATACGAAAAACTCGAGGTGCCACATTGTACAATACTAGGTAGACATATGTCGCCGAAGGTGCCCGTGTAAATAGGTAGCATTATGGAACCTCACTGAACCAATGTCAGTATGTGCTGCCAAGATTTCAACTGACAAGGGAATGAATTTTCATCAGTGTGGCCAAATGAAACGAGCAATATGGCAAAAGGTGGCCCTATATATGAGTTTTAAGAGACTGTTTTCAGAAGTTGCTTTCGACTCTTCGTTTTCGAGAAATCGCGTTTTTTTCTGTCGTCAACCTCATAGTTAATTTCTCACGCGGAATGGTCTCTCGCCCGCGGGGATATACAAATGTGGTTTGGTGGTGTAGGGGAAGTGCGACAGATTGATAACCAAAGGATGCTGGTTCGAATCCTGTCGTCGTTTTTCTTTTTGCTTTTGTTTTGAAGAGTTCAGAATAGATTTTTTATTTGTTTTATTGTATTTTAAATTATACTTTTGTCACATTTTAATTTGGTTTAGAATAGTTGAAATGTCGTTAGCATGCACATTTTAATCGATTTTATTTTGTCCTTTTCTATCTTCATATGACGAATTAAAATGAGACAAAAGTATAATTTAAAATACAATAAAACAAATAAAAAATCTATTCTGAACTCTTCAAAACAAAAGCAAAAAGAAAAACGACGACAGGATTCGAACCAGCATCCTTTGGTTATCAATCTGTCGCACTTCCCCTACACCACCACATTTGTATATCCCCGCGGGCGAGAGACCATTCCGCGTGAGAAACTAACTATGAGGTTGACGACAGAAAAAACGCGATTTCTCGAAAACGAAGAGTCGAAAGCAACTTCTGAAAACAGTCTCTTAAAACTCATATATAGGGCCACCTTTTGCCATATTGCTCGTTTCATTTGGCCACACTGATGAAAATTCATTCCCTTGTGAGTTAGCCATGTCAATAGGTAGTATGGCACCTCAAAGCAAGGGTGGCTACGGGCAGGGCAGGGCCGGCCCTTTCTCCAAAAATTCACGGCCCGGCCCTCGGCCCCAGGTCAAAAATTGTTCACGAATTTTGTGCGGGAATTGCGTTTCTATTGTACCTAATGTATAAAACATCTATGGCAAAAAAGTTTTGTCAGCGGGGGATCGAACTGGGGCAACTTCGAATTACCAGTCCGACCTCTTAGCCACTCGGCCATGAAAACCAGACAAAATTTATATATTGTAGTTCAAATCCTCCTTCATACAGTATGTTTTGCACAATAAGAACTATGTTTTGCAACAAACAGAACTGAAAAATAATGACTTTGAAACGAGTTAGATTTAAAAATAGATTTTCAAGAAAAGTGGGGCCGGCCCGTTTCTCAGATGTTCTCGACCCGGCCCGGCCCGCTGATCAGCCACCCTTGCCTCAAAGTACTAATGTCAATAGGTGGAAATTGAGCGTAGCAATCAAGGTACCAAAGTCAATAGGTAACTATTTGGAACTTGAAGGTTCGAATGTCAGTAGGCTTCAATTTTGTAACTGAGTGTAGCTATATCAATAGGTAGTAATTTTGAAACTCAAGGTAGCAATGTCAGTAGGTGGCAATATTGTAACTAACGATGAGCTTAGGATAGGCCTAATGATAGAGGGGCCTTGAGTTGTCACACTTCTACCTACTGACATGTTTACCTTGAAGTTTCATATTACCACCTACCGACATCGAAACCTTGGGGTTCTGTAAAGATCCTATCGACATTGTTGGTGCCTGGAGTTTTCAAATTGTTATCTACTGGCACAGGCACCTTGAGGTACCACTTAGCTGCCAAACGACATTGATACGTTTAGGTACCATTTTACCACCTACTGACATTGGTACGTTGAGGCAACACACCTATTGGCATCAGGGCTGGCCGAACATCGCGCCGGGCCGGGCCGAGAAAATTTGGCAGGTCGGGCCCGGCCCGGCCAAGCTTGGATCAACAAAATATTGTGCATTGAAACTTCTTGAAATGGTATTATCTCAAGATATATTATTGTTTTTATAACCGTTTCATCACATTCTTACTATTTTATATATTTGTAAACTATTTTACCCCATGATGACCGAAAAGTTCACAAAAAATTTTCTTAACTTTTTTGAAAACGGGCCTTGTGAAAACGGGCCCGCGGGCCGAACTCGGGCCCTTTCGACCGGGCCGGGCCGAGGTTGTTTGGAGACGGGCCCGGCCCAGCCCGGCCCGGCCCGCGACCAGCCCTGATTGGCATTGTTGAGTTCAGGTACCACAATGCTACCCTTTTCCGCTTCTTGTGAAAAATGTTCAAATTGGTAGTTCTGAGATACCACAGTGATTGATACCTATTGGCATTCATACGTTCAAAAATGACATTGCTCTAGATTTCCGTTTCTTGCAGAATTTCTTGTTCTATTGGCAATCAGACCTTTAAGAATAATTTTCTCCTTTAAAATAAGCGTGGGCGTGACTTCCGGGGCGTGAGAATTCGTCCCCCTTGCATGCCTACTTTTCCAATTCCCCCATAACTTCTCAGCAATTTATATACGTTTTACAAAGTTGCAAGCATAAATGGCGTTTCTATCTCCAGTCGTAATAAATAATATAGTTGCCTCCCCACTTGGTACTTTCGGGAATATTTGTTTAATTATAATTACCACAAAATCGAAAGAACTACATTACAAATGCGGTGAGCTTACAATTTTCGATATTTTTTATTTAGTACTTTAGGCTATATCTTAGTTTTACTATCGTTTTGCAATTTACTTAGTTTGTGGAACAATCTGCAATTATTGGTTAACTATTTCGAAAATTTTTTTAAAAAAAAATTTCAAAAAATGTTTTCAGTTTTTGGCCTTATTCGTACCTGCCGACAGTTCTACTATGTGGTGCACTCAATTCAACCTTATTTACATAGTTTTACAAGTTTTAAATGTAACGATGTTTCATTTTATCTTTTTAATTTTAAGTTGAGGTTTATCTTCATGTGGTCACCGGAATCGATAGATTGTTGGCAATTTGGATGCCAGGGTGGTGAGGCATTTGGAACTCTCTGTTCTCCTCTCTTTCTCTCTCTCTGTCTCTCTCTTTTTCTCTTTCTATCTCTTTCTCTCTCTTTCTTCTCTCCCTAAGTCTCTCTCTTTAAGCCTCTATCTTATCTCTATTTCTCTCTCTTTCTTTTTAACTATCGCTCCCTATCTCTAACTTTCTTTCTACTTTACTTTCTCTCTGTCTCTGTCTCTGTCTCTGTCTCTGTCTCTGTCTCTGTCTCTGTCTCTGTCTCTGTCTCTGTCTCTGTCTCTGTCTCTGTCTCTGTCTCTGTCTCTGTCTCTGTCTCTGTCTCTGTCTCTGTCTCTGTCTCTGTCTCTGTCTCTGTCTCTGTCTCTGTCTCTGTCTCTGTCTCTGTCTCTGTCTCTGTCTCTGTCTCTGTCTCTGTCTCTGTCTCTGTCCCTGTCTCTGTCTCTGTCCCTGTCTCTGTCTCTGTCTCTGTCTCTGTCTCTGTCTCTGTCTCTGTCTCTGTCTCTGTCTCTGTCTCTGTCTCTGTCTCTGTCTCTGTCTCTGTCTCTGTCTCTGTCTCTATCTCTGTCTCTGTCTCTGTCTCTGTCTCTGTCTCTGTCTCTGTCTCTGTCCCTGTCCCTGTCTCTGTCTCTGTCCCTGTCCCTGTCTCTGTCTCTGTCCCTGTCTCTGTCTCTGTCTCTGTCTCTGTCTCTGTCTCTGTCTCTGTCTCTGTCTCTGTCTCTGTCTCTGTCTCTGTCTCTGTCTCTGTCTCTGTCTCTGTCTCTGTCTCTGTCTCTGTCTCTGTCTCTGTCTCTGTCTCTGTCTCTGTCTCTGTCTCTGTCTCTGTCTCTGTCTCTGTCTCTGTCTCTGTCTCTGTCTCTGTCTCTGTCTCTGTCTCTGTCTCTGTCTCTGTCTCTGTCTCTGTCTCTGTCTCTGTCTCTGTCTCTGTCTCTGTCTCTGTCTCTGTCTCTGTCTCTGTCTCTGTCCCTGTCTCTGTCTCTGTCTCTGTCTCTGTCTCTGTCTCTGTCTCTGTCTCTGTCTCTGTCTCTGTCTCTGTCTCTGTCTCTGTCTCTGTCTCTGTCTCTGTCTCTGTCTCTGTCTCTGTCTCTGTCTCTGTCTCTGTCTCTGTCTCTGTCTCTGTCTCTGTCTCTGTCTCTGTCTCTGTCTCTGTCTCTGTCTCTGTCTCTGTCTCTGTCTCTGTCTCTGTCTCTGTCTCTGTCTCTGTCTCTGTCTCTCGTGTTTTCCCGCTCCCTTAGCACAACTTCACCAAACTTATCTTAAACTCTAAATATATTTTCAGGTACGCAACGATCTGCTCCTTTCAGTATCTGGTTGTACTTTGTAGTCCTGGTCTCGTTTCCGGCTTTGTTTTTATGGTAACAATTCTTTTTTGTGATCTAAATTCAAAAAAAATTCTTTCAAAAACGCGAAAAATATAGTTTTTGATATTTAAAGTTGTATAACTTTTTTTTAAATGGCTATTTTTCACGCGGAAACACCAAAAATTTGTCCTTAGGCTAAGAAAAGCTGAATGAAACGTCGATTGGCATATTTGAACCATTTTGAACAAATTTACAGTAACCCATGACAAAAAAAATCGATCTCTAAATGCAATACATTAGTATTTAGAGACCAAATAAACATTTCAGTGATAAAAAATAATTCAGGTGTGGGGAGTCTTCACCTTAGACGGCACTTCCCACCCGCCTGGCTGCTGGTGGGACTATATACCAATTATTGTAGCATTCGACGTTTACGTAACTTTTTGTAGAGTCGCTTCATGCATAACCTACGCTTTCGTTTTTATATTAATTAAAAAAATGAGTAAGTTTAAATGTAAAAAATATATATTTTTTTTTCATTAATTTTAGAAGCCAACGCTTGCAGTCCCCACTTTAGCAAGAAACAGATGGCCTTGGCGGGTTGTTTAATTATTCGAATGGTGGTTGGAATGAACATTTTAGTTAAAACTTAAAATTTAGGTCATAAATATTTTATCTATAGTCCTTCAACAGATTATTAGAATTTTCATCAAACTGAAAATATCTGGGGTGGCGCTGAGCATCTGCGAAGCCGCTTTTTTCTTCCTACGTTGGTTAAGCCTCAAACCATTGAATTTAAAAAAAAAAAAAAACTTTTGTGTGGAACGGGGTTCTCAAATGACGGGCCGGCCCGCCGGGCCGGGCCGAGGGATTTTTTCAGGACGGCCCGGCCCGGATTTGAAAAATTGAATTATGTTTTTTGTATAAATCGGTACAATAATTTTTTAAACTGTTCTAAATTACTTAATAAAGTTTGTTACTAATATATACGCCAATATTAGTCGTACAAAAAAGAATGTCACCGACCGGGATCGAACCCTGGTCGTGTGGGTCATCAATCCGACTGGGTGGTCAAAGGAAAACGGGCCGACCAAAATATTCCAGCTGGCCCGGCCCGTGAGAACCCCGGTGTAGAAATAACCTTCGCGCGTTGCGATGAATCGGTCAGACCAGAAAAAGAATTGTTTGCTCATTTTTCATTGTGTTACTAAGTTTGGTAATTTGGATAAACTAAAACAAAAAAAAAATTTTTTTTTTAATTTTTTGCAACCACATTTCGGGTAAACTTTTTTTAGCGCAAAAATGGCTTTTGATTTTAATTACAATATTTTTCGGAACTAATTTTGCGATCCCCTTCCCAAAACATGCGATTTTCTTAAGTTTGGGGCAGGTACAGTAAGTTACTCTACAGTATCCCGACCGAAAATCGATAACCGATTGTAAATGTTTTTGTTGTAAATTTTTATAGGTTCTAAATGACCTTTACTTATAGTTTAGGCTCGATTAGACCATGTTGATTTTTTTATAGCCGTATAAATTTTTTTTCAGTAAGTTTGCCATGGGCCGCTGATTTCTATATCTACATGTGGAGAAGTGCTAAATATCGAAAAGCCTTCAGAAATGTTTTCCTACCAAGAGACAAAAGTCGCTTGATCTCTGTAGCAATGAGTAAACCTTTTTAATTTTGTATCGATGAAGCAAAAACATTCATTTATACAACAAATCGACAAGAGATCAAAATGACTAGAGAATGTAACCGGCACTGAAGGGGATGCCACTCCACGTGCGCTGCTGGTACTGCACGTATTGGTCGCCGAAGAAGGCGAGGAGGTCCTTCTCCTCGTCGTAGATTCGGTTGTCCATGAACTTCCAGCTGACAACGGCGTAGATGACGAGACACAGCGGGTTGCAGAGAATCAGCTGCGTGCCCACGCTCCACAGAATCCAGCCTGAAACGGAGAAATTACTTATTCAGAAGTGGGTCGATTCTCAAACAGCAGACAGGAAATATTTCAGTCAAGATTTCCCGGGGACTGATTAGCAAACTTAGCTAAGGATACGAAGTGCCCTTACTAATGTGTGTGTATGTGTATGTGTGTATGCGTGTTTGCGTGTATGTGTATGTGTGTGTATGCGTGTATGTGTGGATGTGTATGTGTGTGTTGTGTGTGTTGTGTGTGTATGTGTGTATGAGTATGTGTATGTGTGTGTGTATGTGTGTATGTGTGTATGCGTGTTTGCGTGTATGTGTGTATGTGTATGTGTGTGTATGTGTGTATGTGTATGTGTGTGTTGTGTGTGTATGTGTGTATGTGTGTATGTGTGTATGCGTGTTTGCGTGTATGTGTGTATGTGTATGTGTGTGTATGTGTGTATGTGTATGTGTGTGTTGTGTGTGTATGAGTGTGTGTATGTGTGTATGCGTGTTTGCGTGTTTGCGTGTATGTGTGTATGTGTATGTGTGTAGGTGTATGTGTGTATGTGTGTATGTGTGTATGCGTGTATGTGTGTATGTGTATGTGTGTGTGTATGCGTGTATGTGTGTATGTGTGTATGTGTGTATGTGTGTATGTGTGTATGTGTGTATGTGTATGTGTGTGTTGTGTGTGTTGTGTGTGTATGTGTGTATGAGTATGTGTATGTATGTGTGTATGTATGTATGTATGTATGTATGTATGAATGTATGTATGTATGTATGTATGTATGTATGTATGTATGTGTGTGTGTGTGTGTGTGTGTGTGTGAGTGTGTGTGTGTGTGTGTGTGTGTGTGTGTGTGTGTGTGTGTGTGTGTGTGTGTGTGTGTGTGTGTGTGTGTTTAACCAAATATCGGCATGTTGATTGAGTCTTAATCTAAAATCGGTCGAACTGGGCCCCCACAATACCTCTTCATTAAAAAAGTTTGAAGAACTACGGGATAACCCTGGGTACTCGTTAAAACAGGGTTGTTCGAAGGTGTCTCAAAATTAATGAATTGCAAGGGTCCCTCAATAAGATGGGGCCATTTTCCCAACCCCCCCCCCCCTTCACAGTGCAACTTCCACCGTCGGGGTTCTCGTTGAATTTTTCGCACGACCCGATCGGCCCATGAATAAAAGCAACATTTTAAATTTGCTTAAATCGACACAATATTAGTTGCACAAAAAAAATTCGGATTGAACCCTGTCCGTGGCAATCTGACTGGGTGGTCCAGGGTAAACGGGCCGCCCAGGGCCGACCGAAATTGGGCCGGGCCGAGGGATTTTTGGGACGGACCGGCTCGGTCGGCCCGGGTATGAAAAATTAATTTTTAAGTTTTGTATAAATCGGCACAATAATGTTTTAAAATGCTTTAAAGTACCTAATAATGTTTGTAACTAACATAAGTCAATATTAGTCGTACAAAAAAGAATGTCACCGACCGGGATCGAACCCTGGTCGTGTGGGTGGCAATCTAACTGGGTGGTCCAAGGTAAACCAGCCGATCGGGTTGGGCCCGGGCCGACAAAAATTTTCCAACTGGCCCGGCCCGTGAGAACCCCGCATTTGCATGACTCCCCAACTATGACGGCATGGGGGAAATCGCGTAGCGGGGGTCTCGCCGCAAACCTAATGACGGAGCTGTGCCCATGTGTGAACTCCACATAGCGAAATTAAAGGTCAAACCTAGGTATCCAGGGTGTCTCACGTAGGCATAGACCCCCGTCGTGATCAGATGGTGGTCGTGTCTCTTCGAAGTGGCCAGGCGGTGGGTGAAGCCCAGTCCGGCGTGAACCATGGCCAATTTTCGGACCAGTTCTCCAGCCAAACAGACGACGAATCCCAAGTAGCTGACCAAGGGAACCTTGGTGGAGGGGAAGAAGTACGCCTAAATGGGCAATTTAAAGCCTTAAAATTAAAGGACTAGGAGAGATTTTTTTTTAAAAAAGTTACTTCGAGGGAGAATTCGACCCAGCTGATGACGGCGGCAATCCAGTACTCCTTCGAGTGGTTGAGGAGGAAGGAGTCGGGGCGAAGGGACCTTCTGAAAAGAGGGAAAATGAGGAACTGCCCTTTAAATTGGATTAAAACATTCAGCATTTCTTCTCACGGGCCGGGCCATTTGAAAAATTTTGGTCGGTCCTGCCCGTTTACATTGGACCACCCAGTCGGATCTTATCCTCACGGGCCGGACCGGGCCAGTTGGAAAATTTTGGTCGGCCCGTTTTCCTTGGACCACCCAGTCAGATTGCCACCCACACGACCAGGGTTCGATCCCGGTCGGTGACATTCTTTTTTGTACGACTAACATTGACGTATATGTTCGTAACAAACATTATTAAGTAATTTAGAACAGTTTAAAAAATTATTGTACCGATTTATACAAAAAATATAATTCAATTTTTCAAATCCGGGCCGGGCCGTCCCGAAAAAATTGACTTTTTTGTACAACAAATATTGACTTATATGTTAAAAACAAACACTATAATGTTATTTAAAGCAGTTTAAAAAATTATTGTACTGATTTATACAAAATTAAAATGTTGATTTTTACAAACCGGCCGGTCCGCCTAAAAAATCTCTCGGCCCGGTACGTCATTTGAGAACCCCGGGTCCCGCCACGAATGGCATTGGCTAAGTGCGAATACAACGAATAGCAATGAATACGCAGTTTTTGGCAAGCCACCAGCGCTTTTCGTGGCGGGACTCTTTGTTCAGATGCAGAAAAAGGGGCGGGTTTGGCGAAATTCCAGTTCTATTCTTGAAGTGGCTCGAGTTACGAATTCCAAAGGCCGCGTACAAACTTAAATGGTAAATGAAAAGGAAAACAATTAAAAATCCACAAACCTATTGGTAATGGCGGTGAAGGCAAACTCGGAAAAGTGAAAAATGGCTAAAATGAGCAGGTATCGCAGGAAAACCGGCAAGAGGGTGTCATAATAAAGCAGCGAGAGGGTTATCGACGTACCCGTGACCTGAAATTCGTTTTTATTCAAAAAAAAAATAAAAACGAACCCATCCCAGAAACGACGCCTGCAGTGTGTAGATACTACGGTAATTGTAGACTTGGGTAGCGATGAAAGTAACTAAAAATTGGTAAATTTAAATTCTTAAAGGTCTAAAAGATTGGGAATTTTAATAATAAAAATAATAAATAATAAACTCACGTGTACACGTAGTGACAAATACGGAGAACTGGATATTAAATTGGAAGAAGGCGGAGATGAGAGAAAGGATTCCCGCGGCGGAGTAGGAGATCAGGGAGGAGCGGAATTCCGGATCGCGCCGGAATTGTGTATGTAACCCGTTTAGTGTTAATTTCATCGCTGAAAAAGAATTAGTAAAAAAAATAAACAAAAAAAATAAGAAAACTATAGAAGCCTCGTTTAAAAAGCAAAATTTTGGCTTCAAAGTTAAGGAAAGTATCTTTTCATTCAAAGATTTATTTTTACAGTATCGAAATATTTCAAAACAAACAAAAAGTAAGCCAAACACCAGGAAAAAATCAATATTTCAGAAACTCAAAAATTAATTTTGAAATTTTGCCGCACGGTTGCGCACATTCTATCTGCGTATCGTGCTGAGACCTTTATCATTTTTCACTTAAGCCCGGTGTTTAACGCATCTGGCAAATTGCCAGATTCTCAAGTTTGAATTTTCGATTTAGGTTTTTTATTGTTTTCTCCGCAAAAATGCTTTAAATTTTGGATATTTTGCGTAAAGGGTAATTAATAATTAATTATTATGCAAAATTAGCTCACATCAGTCTAATTCACGGCTCTTTTGGTCGAGAATCGGTTCTGTTTAAATTTTAAACGACGCTTATTGTTGTTTTCTCTGTTTGGTTTGATTTATAAGCATTTTTGTATTTAATTTGGCTTGTTTTATTCAAATTCCAGCCCGATGTGCTCCCGGACGCCCCAGGGGTCGCTCTCCACCAGCCGGATCTCGGCCATCCACAAAGCGGCCGAGATGAGCCGCACCATGGTGAAGGACGAAATGTGCGTTTATTGATTGATTATTAGTGGTGGAACTGGGCTAGCCCGTTTTATTAGAACGTTTTTGAAAACCTAGAAAATCAGGTCGCGTTTCAGAGACGAGAGTTTCGACTTTGGCGGCGGTTTTCCAATCGACAACCCAGAAGATTCGATCAAGTGAGTCTTTTTTATTTGAATTTTTACATTTTGTAACATTCTAGGCGATTTCTCGAAGTGGGAGACTTTGACTCAGCCGTCTATTGGATTGACAACGCCTACGCCAAGGTCTGCGAAACGGACAAGACCAGGGATATAGTGAAATTCGCCAATTATGTAAAGGTATGGGATGATTTTTGTGAAATTCAGTAGTTTGCGAACGATCGGCTGGACACGGCTCTCCAACGGAAAATGACCCACTGCTAGTTTAGCGCCTTATTTTAGCGCTGTTTGTTCCACATTAATTTTTCCAGCTACTGACGACAGCGCAGAACTGGCTTCGCATCACTTCTGTCATGGAGTGTGGTGACAAGTACTACACCCGCCACATCGTCTTCGCCTACTTTTACATAAACGCTCTGTTCAGACAGAAGATGTACGCCAAGGTCGTCAACACACAGATTGGACATTTGGTGGGTGCTTTTTAGAAATTTCCGACTTTAACGGCTGACGGCGGATTTTGCAAGGACGAATTTTATACCGTGGCTGCCAGCTGTTGTCATTGGCTGAACACGGACGTTTTGAGGGGGGGGGCTCGATGCGTAAGCCCCCAAAATGGTACCTCGGAGGCGGCGTAAACCCCTTTAATAATTTGCTAGTATTTTTAATTGCGCATCGATTTACGTAGATGCCGCCAGCACTTAATATCGGGGTTCTCAAATGACGGGTCGGGCCGAGAGATTTTTTGGGACGGCCCGGTCGGCCCGGGTATAAAAAAAATTAAATTTTAAATTTTGTATAGATCGGTACTTGTCGAAAAATCGAACAATGCAACAAACAAACAAAAATAAAATTTGGCCTAACTTTTTATTTCTGTCAATAAAATAGTTAAAGTGTCGATAAGCCTAGTTTGCAAGTCGTTTAGTTTATGAAGAGACTACATAAAAACGATAATTTTTTTATTTTGCAAATACGAATGTCAACAAAAAAAATATTTCGCGCTAAAAGGTTCAGGACCCGGGGCCGGGCTCACCAGGGCCGGCCTTGAATTTTTACCACCCTTGGTGGTCCATAGTTTTCAAAAGAATTGTCGGGACAGGAAAAGTGTCGGCCCGGTTTGTAAACTTGTCTAATTAAAAATTCTTTAAATAGTTATTTTAGCTTGCGTCAAATTTTTTTAAACCCCGAAAATACTTTCATTATACTTCTATTACACATTTAAACTAATTGTAAGTTAGCAAAAATAAAGTGTCCCGACCGGGATCGAACCTTGGTCGCGTGGGTAAAAGTTTGACTGAGTAGTCCGAGTGGACGGGCTGGGTCGAGGATTTTTTTCAAGTCGGCCCGGCCCGTGATAACTCCGCTAACCACCCTTAGCAATCGAGCATTCTTGGTGTTTACCATGCTTAATCTTTGTAAACCATGTTATACGAAGTCGAACTGCAAACTTATCGCTCTGCATTCATTCAAAATGATTTCAGATTGAGGTGGAGAACACTCCCGTGAAGGCGCCGGTGATTGTGAATGGAATGGACGCTTCGTTGTGCGGAAATGACTTGCTGATGGCCGACGAACAGAAGATCGCCTTGGATCAGATGGCCGATTCCCTCTCTGTTAGTCTCTCTCTCTCTCTCTCCCTCTCTCTCCCCCCCCCCCCCTCTCTCTCTCTCTCTCTCTCTCTCTCTCTCTCGAACTCCCCTCTATTTCCAGCTCCGTTCCGCCATCCTGCTCGTCCTCGGCCAGACTTTCCTCTTCATTGAGAACAGAGACGCCGCCACGAAGTGCCTCAAAAAGGCCATTTTCATGGTAGATTTCACCTCTTTTTTCCAGTTTCCGTCATTTTAGGATAAACAGTGTATGAAGGCCGAACAGCTACTCCTCCAGCACAAACTCCTCAACATTTCTGACGAGCTTCAGTTGAAACAGCTGGCGAGTTTAACGCTTTTCTGCTTTTAAAGACAGAAAATTCGTTTAGGGAGCGGTGCGACTGCCTCTGGAATGTGAGAATGACCCGCGTACTATGACGGACAAGGCCAAAAAGCTGTACAACAGAGGAGACCCCAAGGGCGCCATCAATATTACGAGCAAGCTGCTCAACGTCTACGGGTGGTACATGGTGGGTACTGTAAGAAACATCCAGTCCTTTAAACCGAATTACCAGTCGTTTAAAATGAAATTCCTCACAAGCTGGAGCGTTTGGGGGCTAGATGCGTAAGCCCCCCAAATGGTGCCTCCAGGGAAACGTAAACCTTTTCCATTAAATGAAGAATAACGTATGTACCCCAAGCACCTCACGTCCAGCTGTGATTCCTAATGAAAACGGGAGAGAACCCCGATTAACCAAATTCATTAGGTGGCTCAATTCTCGGCGAAGTGGGTGCTTTCAATACGCCCGGTGTTTAACGAATCACATCTGGAAAATATTGTGTACCGTTTGCAACGTGCACACAGAATTCGCATCAATAGTTGGAAAATTGGTCAATTTGTACTGTAACGGCGGCTTGTGACCCAAAGCCTTCGCTACGAGCGGGGTGGGTCAGTTCTACTGCCCCCATCTTGGTGTAATTTTGACAATTACAGCAATATCGATGGATTTTTATGCAAACGCGATAGATTATTGGGTATTGACTGATGTTTTGGGGGGGCCCCGACACCTAGGGCTGGCACAGGGCCGGGCCGGTCCGCTCGGTGGAAAGTTGGGCTCGGCCCACTCCTTAAAAACCGGGCCCAGCCAGGACCTCGAATTTGCCAGCCCTGCCGACACCCCCTTTTGACATAAAAATGGAAAAAATTGCAATATGCGCAAAGTCAGAGTCGGAAAATTTAAATTCCTGCCCAGTGTTTAGAAGCTGGCCATTTTCGAAGCACCCACTTTTTCTTTTTGGGGGGCTTCCGTACCAAGTCCCCCAAACGCTCCTTGTCCAACCATGTTGAAAATGGAGGTTTCAGCTACAACGCTTCATAGAATGCACTTTGCTAGGGTTGCTCCGAGGGGACTGATTTATTTTGCAAACAGGGCGGAAGCTCCCCAAATAAGAAATTTCGTTCGGCGTGACGGTGGATATTTTCTATGCTTGTCGATTTTACCGGTTTTGGACCATACTTGGTCAACTTCTGCGAGCCGCGGCAATGCGGTGCCGCAATTTGCTTTTACGCGATTTTTTGTAGAGGGAAGAGACCGCCGCAAATTTTGAAGAGTTTTTCTAACAAAGGGGCTGTGTAAAGATACCCCTGCGATACGTTTACCAGGTGTGTTTTGACAGTATGTCCATGCATCGGTACTTTACATATGGTCCGTCTTCGTTACATAGTCCTTTAACTTTTTCCTCTTTTAGGACTGTCTAATAGTTCATGTGAACAGCCTCGTGCTCCTCGGCGACTCCGACACCCTCTTCACCTTCTCCCATTCGATGGTCGACGCAATGCCCGATCACGAATACACTTGGTTCGTTTTTTGTCGCTTTTCAGTAAAAAAAACCACTTTCATTTGCTAAATAATTTCGAGTTCTTCAGGTATGCCGTGTCGCTGTACTACTACGCGTGTAATAACACCGCCACCGCTAAGAATTTCATGAGTGGGTTCATGTATGCCCTAAAATGGGTAATTTTCTTTTAGACAAAGCAACCATGTTGAATACGGGATTTGGAGACGGTTGGCTGGCCCTGGGGCACATATTGGCATCGGATTCTGATACGGACCAGGCACTCAGCTGCTACTATCGGGTGGGTTTGATATTTCTTAGAATTGTTTGAAAAACGCGAAAATTTTAGTTTTTTTTTCAATTAAAAAAAAAATGCCATTTCAGGCCGCCCGTATCATGGAGAAGAACTTCGAACCGTCGCTCTACATAGCTATGCAGTACTGCAAGACGGGTGTGCAGCTGGCCGAACAGTTCCTTTTCGACGCCGTGAGAATATCACCGGACAGCCCCATAGTCTACCAGGAACAGGGATGTGTGTCCTACAATCGCAAGGACTTCGTAGGTCAGTTGGGAATCTGGATGTTTGGACAAAAATGTGTATTTTCAACTACTCGTAGCTTTTCTATATTAGTCAAGTCGCATGGGATGCTGTGGGGCACATGGTTGCTGTAATTTTGCTCCAAATGGCCCAGACAGGGCTTGCAGGGGGCACATGGCAGCTGACCGGCCCAACTAGGGCTGGCAAAGGGCCGGCTCGCCCGGTGAAAATTTGGGCTCGGGCTAGCCCGCGAACGCTTACCTAATTTGGGCCCGGGCTAGCCCGCGAACCCGTGACGGCTCTTTGCTAAACGACCGGCCGGGCCGGCCCGCTCCTTAAAAATAGGGCCCGGACCTCAACTTTACCAGCCCTGGGCCCAACTCTCAGATTTTCTCGGCCCGGTTGGGGCCGGCCCCAAATTTTGCCATGGGTGGCCCAGATGCGCTGTACCGATAGACTTCTTTCGATGTATGCGTTCTCAAATGACGGGCCCGGGCCGGTGGAGGAGGCCCGGGCAATGTTTGTCACTAACATATAAGTCAAAATTAGTTGTACAAAAAGAATGTCACCGACCGGGATCGAACCCTGGTCGTGTAGATGGCAATCTAACTGGGTGGTCCAGTAAACAGGCCGACTCGGGCCGGCCCGACAAAAAAAAGTTTCCAAGTGGCCCGGCCCGTGAGAACCCCGGATGTATGGTCCGATTTTTCTTTTGCAAATGGTCGGAAATAACTATTTTGAAAAAAAAAAGTTAGAATTTTATCTATACCCGAAAAGCATATATGACCAACCTCCGCGCCGGTGGGGGTACCGCAATTTAACGTTTACTTTTTTGAAGCAGAAAAGTTATTTTTCAAAGTGTTTTTATTGTTTTTGCAGAGGGTTTAAATATTTTCACTATTTGTATCAAATTGACACAAAATTTGAAACTAAAATAGTTTTTTTTATTGAACTGTTTGCAATACAAAGTACTTAGAAACAGTGTAAAATGTTGCCACTCTCGTGGGTTAAGTATCGTTAGGCGCCAATGCTTCGTACGTTCGGCTTATTTTCATTATTGTCATTTTTTCAGGAGCCATGCAGCTGTTCGAGAAATCCCTGAAGCTAGTACTAATCCAAGAAGACGTCACAAAACTGAAGGAGTTCTATGAGAAGCCAGCGGCGTACCTGCGCAGAAAGTTTGTCTCTCTTTCTCTCTCTATCTCTCTCTCTCTCTCTATCTCTCTCTCTGTCTGCCTGTCTGTCTCTTTCTCTCTATATATATCTTTAATTTGACAAGGTTACACACCGGGTCGGCATTTCCCGTTAGTGGGTGTATCTATTTATACATATTCCTTCCGTCTCCCTCTCTCTCTCTCTCTCTCTCTCTCTCTCGGTGTCTCTTTCTCTCTCTCTCACTCTAAGTGATTGTATTCTTCAGCATCCACCCAATCGACACTTTCTGGGCCCCGCTGCTGAACAACCTCGGCAACTGCTGCCGGCGCATAGGATACTACGAAGACGCACTCACATACCATCAGTCAGTTTTTTTTCGTGCTGTTTTCACTTTTGAAAGTTGTAACTGCCCGTTTTTCCAACCTTTTTTTTTGCCCAGGACGGCGCTGTTGCTGAAACCCAGGGACGCCCACGCGATGTGCTCGATGGCGATGATTCTTTTCGTCACGGGACACCACAAGGAGGGCGTGTCCGAGGCCCACAGAGCCCTCTCCGTGAATCCCTTCGATGAGGTGGGTAACTTTTTTTCTTTTTCTTTTCTTTTTTTAAAGAAAATTTTTGAGATTATGCTTTAGAAATTTTAAATTTGCCCTGTTTTCGCATTTAAATTATGCTTTGAAGTTTGTGGTTGCAGGTCATCCGCAGCGCCCTGGATTCGGTGGTACAGCTACATGCGGAAAACATGAAACCGGTCTACATTGAGGTACTGAATAGTCCTTTTGATTGAGAATTCTTTGTTTTAGGATCCACATGATCAGGCGGCGGAAATGACGAATGAGGAACTGGAGGAGCTCCTAAACAACCTCACTCCTGTCCAAAAGGCGGTCGGTTTTAGTCGATGCATGTCGTAAATGAGAGGAATGGTGTCTGATTGCCCGTTTCGACCCGGTGTCCACCCAGTCATATTGCCATCCACACGACCAGGGTTCGACCCCGGTCGGTGGACTTCTTTTTTGTACAGCTAATATTGACTAATACCAAGCACTATTGAAGGGCCTGTAAGGGGCCTTTTCTGATTGGAAATGGATTGTATGCTAATTGAGCCATTTCAATTGAAATGATTTCTCCGAGCACCGCTCTAGACAACAGCCGTGCGCAAAATGCTTGCCAAGTCCTCATTAGCATGCGAATATGAAAAGGCCCCTGATGAGCCCTTTAAATTATAACGAAATTTAACATTTTGCTTCATATTCATAGCCGGGCTTCCCCCAAAAATTCCTTGGACGGCGGATCGACCCGTATTTGAGAACCGGAGTTCAGTAAAACCTGGACACGGTACGGAGGGAAGATCAAAAAGTAAGGCCCCGCAAAGGGAGGATCCTCAAAAATCAAGCCCCCGCTCATTTTTACAAGGCCCCCAGGTTAAGAAACGCCTGAAACCAAGGTCCCGCAAGCACCACGTGTCCAGGTATGGCGAGGGGACGCTATTTTTCTCCCAGTGTTTTAGTCATAAAAACATCTGTGATTTTCAGATAAGGACGGGCTTGCGCAAGGCCATCCCGCATTGAAATATTTCGGGACCGACCGGGTCCCACCAACATATTTGTCCCCATTTTATATTGTTTTTTTTTTCGCGAGAGGGGCAGCCCGCTTGAAAAATCGGGCCGGGCTGGCCCTCAAATTTACCAGCCGTGGAGGGGCCTACGCGGGGCCGCATTTGTTACTTTGGGGATTTGCACGAATCGCGCCGCTTGTCGCGCAGTGCAACACTGCAGATAGCTTCTTCATGTATTGTTTTAGCCCTTTAACCCCGCACTCATTCTGAACTTTGGTGGGCTCAAAGTTGGGTAACCTCCCTTTATTTTTGGGAACTTTGTATTAAAGATGAAAGAAAATAGCACTTAACCACCCTTCACAATTAGAACGAGAACGAGAGATAAGCATCCTCACTATTATTATTTATTTCAGGCGCAGAAGAAAGCCAGGGACTTCCTGAAGAAGACCGAGCTGCCGCGGCCGAAGGGAGCCGGACGGAGGCTGAGGAGCCGACCGTGAGTGAAGGAAGAGAGAGAAGGACATATAGCTGACGCCAAACGGGCATCATGCCAATTTCGTTTAAGTATTCTCTGTTGATATTAGATTAGCATAAAATCGTAATATCAACAGAGAATGAAGGCACAAGTTGGAATGATGCCCGTTTGCCGGCAACTATAGAGGAAGAAAGCGAGAGATAAATAGAGAGAAGCCCAATAATTCCTCATTTTCAGAGTTGTGGACCCTGAATCCCTGGAATAATCACGCCTTTCCCGTGCCCCTCGCCAGTCTTTCCCTCCATCGCCGCCCCTTACACCCACGTGTATTTCCCATTTTGTGATCTCAGTATTCCCAAGATTAACTTCTTTACTTTTTTCGCAAGTGAATCGTTTTATTATCCGGAATGTGGAATGTAAATGTGTTAATTGGGTACCAGTAGGCAAAGGCGAGAGCGGGGGTGGTGAGCTAGATGGTACCTTAAAGGCGTAGGTTGGGGCAAAGAGATCCGGGGGAGGTTCAGTAGCTGTAAAAGTGGCGAGTGGTGGGGACGAAATGTCCTGTGGGAGAGCGGGCACCTTGGATGTACTCGCCATGGGTGACGTTCAGTTGAGGCAGCTGAAAATTGGTTAATTTCACTTTTTTTAAGACACAGTCTGGATCAATTGAGGGGCCCAGTGGAGCAGTTCTTAAAAATTAGGGTATTGATTTTTTGACTAGGGTTACGGTAAGGTACTGTAATTTTGTGAAAACTGGTCAAATCATTGGTAATAATGGGAGTTTCACAATAGCTTTTGTCTTACACACACCAAATCTAATTCTTCAAAAGCAATACGTTTGTGTTCTTCCGCACAGGACCCAAAAACATCAAAAACGTTAATTTTTGCGTTTGAACCTGCAGTTTTTCACATTTTTAGACTTGAGAGACGCTCACAATGTGACCTAGATTATTGAATTCTACTTTTTTTGCACACTGAAAAAAAAAATTGCCGATCGTGACGGTTGCGGTTTTTGAAATATAATGTTTTTCAAAAGAATCGTTCCAAGTCAGGACCAAGGGTGGCTACGGGTCGGCCCGTTTTCTAAAATTTCACGGCCCGGCCCGAGGTCAAAAATTCCAAAGTTGAAAAAAAAACAGTTTTTCACGAATTATGTGTTTTGTCGGCGGGGGGATCGAACTGGGGGCAACTTCGGATTACCAGTCCGACCTCTTAGCCACTCCGCCATGAAAATGTCTTAAATATTATATAATGTAGTTCGAATCCTCTTTATTACAGATGTATTGCACAGTTAGAACTATGTTTTGCAACAAACAGAACTTAACAATAATGACTTTGAAAAGAGTTACATATATAAATATATTTTCAAAAAAAGTGGTCCCGGGCCGGACCGTTCCTCAGATTTTCTCGGCCCCGCCCGGCCCAGCCCGGCCCGGCCCGGGGCCGGACCGCTGATCAGCCAACCCTGGTCAGGACTCGTCGAGCGCCTCTGTTCATTAGTTTTTGAACTTTGATTATACAAAATTAAATATTTTGTGATTTTCAAAAGAATAAGATGAAGTATAATATTCAAAATCGGGCTTGACATTCGAACCCTCTCTCTTACCTGAGACATAGGAGTAGACGACCTCATAGGCGTGTGGAATCCCACAGTGCTGGTCCCATCGGCGAGGTACTGACTCACACTGTCCCTCTGTTGGTTCTGTTGCTGAAGAAGCTACATCCATTTATAAATCCAACCCAATTTCTCTTACTTTCGGCTGTTCCTGGTAGTATTGGGATGTTCTGTATCCGCCGGGGGCTGATGCCATACGGGACATTCTTCCCTCTTTCGCCTCTTCATCGTTGACTGGAAGGAGGTGGAAGAAAGTGAAGGTTGTCATTAAGGCTCCGGCCAACATGGCGAAGACGGCGATGAAAACGGCAATGCAGGCCAGGTAGAAGGAGTAGCCGTACTCTTTTTCGTAGGTATTTTTGACTCCAATGAGATACTTGGACTCGAGCATTTCAGCGTTGGCCATGAAGACGAGCAAAGAGATAGTCAAAAGGAGGGCTAAAAAGAAAAATGTATTACCCTATTTAAGGCCTTACTTTAGTACCTTGCGTTAACCTTCATCTCAACGTTAACCTTCACCTTAAACTTAACCTTATGTGAACGTTGTTACCTTAACCTCCCCCAACCTTAACCTTAACTTTAACCCTCACCTTAACCTTAACCCTAACCTTAACCTTAACCCTAGCCTTAGCCTTAACCTTAGACTTAACCTTAACCTTAACCTTAACCTTAACCTTAACCTTAACCTTAACCTTAACCCTAACCTTAACCCTAGCCTTTACCTTAACCTTAACCTTAACCCTAACCTTAACCCTAGCCTTAACCTTAGCCTTAACCTTAACCTTAACTCTAACCTTAAACTTAACCTTAACCTTAACCTTAACCTAAACCTAAACCTTAACCTTAACTTTAACCTTAACCTTAACCTTAACCCTAACCTTAACCCTAGCCTTAACCTTAACCTTAACCTCCCCCAACCTTAACCTTAACTTTAACCCTAAACTTAACCTTAACCTTAACCCTAACCTTAACCTTGACCCTAGCCTTAGCCTTAACCTTAGACTTAACCTTAACTCTAACCTTAAACTTAACCTTAACCTTAACCTTAACCTAAACCTTAACCTTAACCTTAACTTTAACTTTAACCTTAACCTTAACCTTAACCCTAACCTTAACCCTAGCCTTAACCTTAACCTTAACCTTAACCTCCCCCAACCTTAACCTTAACTTTAACCCTAACCTTAACCTTAACCCTAACCTTAACCCTAGCCTTAACCTTAACCTTAACCTTAACCTTAACCTTAACCTTAACCTAAACCTTAACCTTAACCTTAACTTTAACTTTAACCTTAACCTTAACCTTAACCTTAACCCTAACCTTAACCCTAGCCTTAACCTTAACCTTAACCTTAACCTCCCCCAACCTTAACCTTAACTTTAACCCTAACCTTAACCTTAACCCTAACCTTAACCTTAACCCTAGCCTTAGCCTTAACCTTAGACTTAACCTTAACCTTAACCTTAACCTTAACCCTAGCCTTAACCTTAACCTTAACCTTAGACTTAACCTTAACCTTAACCTTAACCCTAGCCTTAACCTTAACCTTAACCTTAACCTTAACTTTAACTTTAGCCTTAACTTTATCCTTAACTTTATCCTTTATCATAGCCTTAACCTTAACCTTAACCTTAACCTTAACTTTAACCTTAACTTTAACCTTACCCTATCATTTTATGTGAAACTCACTGGCCATAAAGATGAGACAGTCGAAAACAACCGTTGTGATCTTTCTCTTCTGTGGTTTCCAATAAGCGATAGCAGCCGTTACTACAGACCCAGATAACAGGGCTAAGGTAATGAGGTTAAGAACCAAAACGGCGTAGTGCCAACCTAAATTATAGGTTTAGGGTAATAGAGTTCTAGAGAAAAGTACCGAAAAAGTAAGGTGTTCTGAGGAGCTTCTTGCGACAGTCTCCGATTAGGAGGAAGCGACATACGTCTACCTGAAAATAGAGAGTTTGAGAGAGAGAGAGAGAGAGAGAGAGAGAGAGAGAGAGAATAGAGAAAGCTGAGAAACAGTGGGAAATTTGCGTACGAAATCAGCCCTTAATTGATTTTATTGATTAGCCTAGTAATTAGCATTTTTATCATCATCCACTGGAACTCCACTTTCCAACCGTCAGTTCACTCTCTTCCACCATGGGTAGCGGTTGGTCCCAGGGTTCTGGCTGTGCTGGCGAGGAGGGAGACTTTAACGCCCAGAAGACTGGAGAATGTGAGTTCCTCTTTCCGTCTCTGTGTCTCTGTGTCCCTGTCTCTCTGTCTCTATGTCTCTCTGTCTCTCTGTCTCTATGTCTCTATGTTTCTCTGTCTCTCTGTTTCTCTGTCTCTCTGTCTCTCCGTCTCTCCGTCTCTCCGTCTCTCTGTTTCTCTGTCTCTTTGTCTCTCTGTCTCTCTGTCTCTCTGATCCCTCTTTTTCCAGTCCCCGCCTCCTACTCCTATTCCTCCTCCGGGAGTGCGACTGCCTCTACTTCTTCCTCTTCCTCCTCCCGCTCAGTTGAGGTCATCAAGGAGGACAAGCTCATCGAACCGCCTGCGGCTCCTGCTCCCTCTCTGGAGACGTCTCACCAGACCTCCCAGGCCCCGTCCCAGGTCTCCTCTTTTCTCCAGCCCACCCACGAAGTGACCATGATGGAGGCCATTCACAGGGCCATTGGTGAGTTTTCGAGAGAGAAAGAGAGAGAGAGAGAGAGAGAGAGAGAGAGAGAGAGAAATCCCTCTTTTCCAGCCTCCCGAGACGAGAAAGCCCGTCAGTTGCACGCCGTGAGCGGTCTCTACGAGCGCCTTCGCTTCGAAATGGACCAGGCAAACTACGAAGTGAACTCCCTCAACGACCAGTTCAAAAGCAGCTATGGAAGGGTAGGATTGTCTCAATTTTAAAAATCAATAATTGAAATTCAGCCGCCCTGCGGAGACAATCTGCAGAATATGCAGTTCATGAACGAGACGTCCATCTGAACTGAAGACATCCACAGAAAAGAGCGCAAGATTTTTGATATAAGTACACCAAATGAATAGTTTTGTTGGATTTCGGAATGTTTTTTTTTATTTCAATGGGGAATAAAGTTTAGTGGGTTTGATATTTTGTTGTTGGATTGTTCCCCACGTTTTGGATCAATTTTTTATCGATGTTCAATAACTATATATTAAGTTAATGCTTACAACGGATCCATGGTTTCTTCTAAAAACAACTTATGAAATTGGGCCCCGCCGCGCTTTACCAGGTGCGCGCCAATATGATAACTTGTGAAAAAAGCGATTTTGCAACTTTTCAGTTTGGCGTTGTAGTCCAAATTAAGCATACTATTTCATTTTGATATTTTTGATATTTAAGTTGCTTTTTGGCAAATTATTGCATCTTTTTTTTGGTAAACACGTGCATTTAAAAGCGAAAATAGACCGCAATAGGAGATCAGAGCCGCGACGCGACCGCTGCGCGTGAATTATGGCGCGAATTTCAAGAAAACGGGGAAACGGAGCTTTATGAGAATCAAACAGCGATTAAATATAACTCAAATACATACAAATAAATAATTGAGATACAATTATTGCAGAGTGAACCAAGACGAAATCTCACGTTTGCAACAACCAAATTTCAGAAAAATCGTCATTTCAATAGAGCTGGGTCCTGCCGCGAAGCCCTCCGAATCACAGTTATAAAAAGCGTCATTTAATTTGTAGTTTAATAAGGAATTTTTTTCTATTTTAAGCGATACTGTAATGTCTTTAAACCAAATTCAACATAGTGTCAACTGTAACTTTCCAGAAACACACTGGATCAGCTGTATTACCGTGGTTAAACAGCGGCCACGATTAAACATCGTGCGAATTAGTTAAACATCTTGCAGCAAACATGAAGCTTCAAATTGGTTGCTCTAGGTAATTTCCGTAGTTTCCGCTACTTGAACTTAAGAGAAAATTTAGGGAGAGAAAGCGAGATGTAGCGTTTGAGATAAAGGTAGAGAGAGGGAGAGAGAGAGAGAGAGAGAGAGAGAGAGAGAGAAAGAGAGAGAGAGAAAGAGAGAGAGAGAGAGAGAAAAAGAGAGAGAAAGAGAGAGAGAGAGAGAGAGAGAGAGAGAGAGAGAGAGACGAAAACCCACCTTTTCATAATAGTTGATCAAATTGTCACTGAAGATGTACCAGCACTGCGTCGCACCAGGACAGTACAGCCACAGCCCCGACTGCACATACCTCTGCACATCCTTATCCTCAGCTACCTAAAGTCTCAGTTAGCTCCTGAAGGCTACCGTAGGAAAATTACCTGCCAAGCTGGTGTTATAGTAGCAACGAAGAGGAAGAAACAAGCGACTGCTGCCGAAACCGCCCCGGCCAATTGGCACTTGGCCAGGGTGAAGTGTTCGAGCATAGGAAGGGCCCCTATTTTTGCTGAAAATCGATTATCGATTTTTGAATTTCAGGTTTATTTTGAATGAAGTGGGTTCAGAGGGGTGTGTACAGTGGGTGTGGGACGGATCAAGGTTATCAGCGCCGGGATCTGCCTCGTGTCGACACCGGCAATCCCTGCCCGATTACCGCGTTTTGCAATTGACAGTCGGGTGAGAGAGAAAACACGTGTCATGTTTACACAAGCTCACTCACTCACTCACTCACTCACTCACTCACTCACTCACACACGAAATACACACGAAATACACAAAAATATACAGTAATCTAGGTAAAAACCTATCATATGTCAAAGATAAGACCAGGATGCAATATTTAATCTGTATTTACAACAAAAATACCGGTACTAGCAATGAAAGGCAGGTCAAATACAGTTATCCGCGGTGATGGCACTCAATGGAGGGCCCTGAGGTGAGCGGAAAGTTTTTCCAGCAGCTCTAATGACGATACTTTCTGGGAACTTCTGGTAAGGCACGCATTGCAAATTGGTCCTCGCTCATGTAGGGAGACGAAAATTGAGAGGAACGCCAGTCGTCAAGAGGGGGCTGTAAATTGAGGAATAAGGTGTGTGAGTGAGTGAGTGAGTGAGTGAGTGCCCCATTTGACCTACCCTGTAAGCATTGATGGTTTCCTGTCTCGAACCACTGTTGAATCCATCTTTTTGGATTAGTTTAATAGTATAGGCTATGGAGAGCCCCAAAGAAATGAGGTAAAAGACACATCCCACAATTGCAACATAGTAAGAGTAGCCATGGTGCTTCTGTAGGAAAATTAATTGATTGAAAAAATTGAAAATTACCTCATAGATTCCACTAACTGAGACATGGTAGAAGCGGTACTCAACCATGTTGGAGTAAGCGGCAAAGGCCAACATACAGCCGAATCCGATGAAAGCTAAAATGCCTCAGTCTTAGTCTCAGTCTCAGTCTCAGTCTCTATCTCTATCTCTATCTCTATCTCTATCTCTATCTCTATCTCTATCTCTATCTCTGTCTCTATCTCTGTCTCTGTCTCTGTCTCTGTCTCTGTCTCTGTCTCTGTCTCTGTCTCTGTCTCTGTCTCTGTCTCTGTCTCTGTCTCTGTCTCTGTCTCTGTCTCTGTCTCTGTCTCTGTCTCTGTCTCTGTCTCTGTCTCTGTCTCTGTCTCTGTCTCTGTCTCTGTCTCTGTCTCTGTTTGTCTCTGTCTGTCTCTGTCTGTCTCTGTCTCTCTGTCTCTCTCTCTCTCTCTCTATCTATTTCTCTCTCTCTCTCTCTCTCTCTCTCTCCTTAAAACCTACTTGAAACACTCATCAAAATACTGTATCCAATAGCCGACATCTTCTGAAACGCTTCTGCATTCGATATGCAGAACGAAATAAAGGCAAACAAGGCGAACACTTGGCCAACAAGAAGGACATGGAGGAGTGTCCGTTGCCAAGCTGAAAATCAGTACATTTTTAAAAATTGAAAAGAACCCACGATAGAAAGCTGGTGTTCTAATATTCACAACTTCGGCACTTGTGAAAAAGTCAAAGTCAGCTTGAGAAAATGTGTAGGTGCACGTGTACATTCCACTGGGTCGTGTTTGACAACTCATCCATAATCCACTTTGAACCCATTGGCGGAGCTCACGAGCATACACTACCTGGAAATAGTGGAATAAGTTAATTATGCAAAAACATTTAAAGATTTAAAAAACGTTTTTTCCTTGATTGGCAATGTAGCAAAAAATAAATTTTGCTCAGAACGGTTAAAATGCAGAAGACAGATTGCGCAATTCGTAAAGATCCTGAAAAAAAGGCCCAAAATGCAAAATGTAAACTTATTTTTCAAGATTGGTTTGAATTATCGTATAAATAATCCTGTCAGTATCATATTTCTTTTTTAAAAAGTAAATTTCATTCTTTTTGGACCCAGTTACTATTAACATGCGACGGCGGCCTAATGAAAAGGTCGGTGGGCGGGACTTACCTACCGATTGCCGCACGCTTATTTGCAATTTGTGCGCATCATATTACGGACAGCGGGAAACTGTCTAAACGGTTGATTTAAATATTTATTTTTTTCTTTAACAAAATTTTGAAAAATTCTTGAAAAACTTAGTTCAACTTGCGACAAAACTGTTTTCTGTTGTTTAGTGAAGTTTGGGATGTAAAGTAGGCGATATAGTGTGAAAATTAAGAAAGTTCAGCGTCGCTAGAATTTCAATTGGCAATTGTTAACTTTTTATGCAAGATGGGTTTAAAAGTCCAAATCTTCTCAAAGCTACCACAGCTCAAATCTACAAAACCCATTTTTTCTAAAATGTGGGGCAAATTTTTCAATTATTTTAGATTGGATTAGTTTGTTTATGTTAAAGGGACCGTCAGGGGCCTTTTGCAAGTTTATTCTATTTGATTATTCATAATTTATTATTTCAGGATTCCATACCAATTTTTTATGCACGTATCCGATAAAAAAGTATTTTAATGATGCATAAGTGAAAAATTTTGTTCCAACGGCCATACGCAGAGGCGACGTCGCGGTGTTTACAGAAAAGTGTGCGCAAATCGGCAGGCTGGCACTTTGCCAAAATTTTCTTTGCGAAATTTCAAGCCCGGTTTTAATATTTGCTATAAAATGTGTATTTTAATCGTTTTTCGGTTTTTACACTATTTAAAATAATTACACGCTAAATAACTGCCGTAAAATGTATGAAAATGCATAAAAATATAGCTGGTAGCCGAGTGGGCTGTGGAAAAAGGCTCTCGGCGGCGTTTCTCGTTCTGTCTGCGTCTCTCAGCGAGAGGTTTGATTCTCGCAGCCAAATCAATTCAACAAATCCCAAAGGAGTAGTCGCGGGCAATCGTAATCGCAGGTAGTGCCGCGTTGGTTTTTATTACCGTGGGGGTACTGTAGCATAAAAAGGCCCCTAACAATCCCTTTAATGGGAGAAAATTAAACATATAGCGTTATGGCTGCGCCGCGGTTGTGAGGTTCAGGGCTGGTAAATTTTGAAGGGCGCCCCGGGCAGGCCCGCTCTAAGAAACTGTATTGGGAAAGTTCGCGGGCCAGCCCGCTTCCAATTTTTACAGTGCGGGCCGGCCCGGCATTTTGCCAGCCCTGGTGACAATGACCATATCTCTCAAAACAATCCGCTTTCTCACGGCGTCGCTGCTACTATCTGTGCAAAGAAACCGCATCGAAAGTGGTTCCAACCACTCTCCGATGCTATCTTTCTCTCGTTTCATAGTAAACGGGAAAGCATTTACGTACCACACGGGTGTCACCAATGCCACAAAGAAAAGGACATTGCCAGAAAAAGTCAATAAAAAGACCTTTTTCATGCGACATTTTCAACTATTTTCGTTGGAAGCCGATATTGACCGTGGGTCAGGGTTTTCGCAATGAAGCGCGTTTATCTAAAAGGCCAACTTTTCACTTCCAATAAGTTTTGTTGTAAATTAAAATTGAAGAATCATTTTTCTTTCTTTCTTAAAGAAATGAAAATTTTTTGAATTCAATAAAAAATATTTATTTGAATTCGATGTTGACCGTGGGTCAGATTTTTCGCTTTAGAGCGCGGTTACCTCTTGCATAACTTCAAACACTTTTCAGCCCTTTATTTCCATTTCTAAGCAAATCAGGGGTGTTTTCTAATAAAATTATAGTTTTAGAATCATTTTTACCAAAGACAAACAAAAAAAAACAGTTACCTGCCAGGCGGGTGTCGCCAATGCCACAAAGAGAAGAATGAATCCGAGGAAGCCTGCGACCAAGGCGGGTATTTGGAACATCACCCTCGGAGAGGCCATGTTTCGCCTGAAAATATGAAAATTCAACAGTTTACAGAGTTATGAACAAAGAAACTCGCGATTTCATCATTTTGGAGGGTTTTAATGCGTCAGTGTGGGTGTTGGAGGGGATCATGGCAGAGTGAGGAGGGGGCGGCGGCCTACTTTTCGAGAGGCCCCTTCGCAATCGGGAGAGAACGTTTCAAGCACTACTCGTAGATGAAAAACAGCCCGAGATTCAGGGCACTTACTGTCTATTTCGATTTTAACTGTTGGGAAATCTGAACAAATTTTATACTTAATTCTAACTAAGGTACGGTATTTGAGGTTTTGACCACTTTAATCATAATTTACAAAATATTTTACAATTTTTGGCTAATTTAAATAAAGAGAAAATAAAAAACAAAGAGCAGGAAGTAAACGAGATGTAAAACAAAAGTGGATTTTCAAAAAGAGGTTGTGTCACTTAAAATAGAATACGAAACTGCAACTGCCAACATTTAAAAAAAATGAATTTTTGGCAATTTTTTTTGTTCAATAATTTTCTAAATGAAACTTTTCCGTTTTACGTTGTGAATTTTCATTACCAACCTCAAATAAAATTTGAATCTAGGTCTAAATGGTAATTTTTAAAGGTGCTGGGTTTTTAAAGGTATGGGCAATAGAGCGGGAAAATCGCCGAGTGAGCATTGGATTTGCTTTTTTAAATTAAAATTTTGAACTACATTGAAGGTTACAAATGATTTTTTAAACCAAACCAGATAAAAATTATCAATTTTTGTTGAAAGGAACTTTTTGTTTTAAAGAAAAATTTGGGCATGTTTAAAGAAAATGGCGTTGTTGATCTAATCGCAAATATACCTGATCATAAATAGTTTTTGCGAAATAATGCCTTCAATAAAGAAAAGTGAGTGAAGTGCGCTCCAATGCCAATAATCTGCTCCAACGTCAATGTCTCAGTCAAATGAAAAGGGTGATTTGTAACTGTCGTATTAACATTATTTCTAACAATTTATTTTTATTTTATTTACAACGTAAAACGTTTTAATCAATTTGTAAATTAGAAAACGTTAAAACATCTCACAAACTGTAGATTTTGCTCTAAAAAAACTCGAACGGTCTAAAAATGGAAGGGTTTTAATAGAGTTGAACAGAAGATGCAAAACGATGAAAAATGCGCGAAAAATGTGTAATGTATATTCATTAAAAAGTGATTGTAAACAATTGTAAACTTGGCAAAACTCGCCAGCAAAAGTGTCCGGCTCAAGTTGAGAAAGAGGAGATAGGCGTCGGCATACCGGTTGGCAACAAAGGAGGCGCGTCTCGAAAACAGTTAGCCGAAACAGGCTGCCGTTTGTAACAGCTGATCGATCGATTGATTGAAAAGCAAAGTGAAAGTTTGAAGTTTAAGTGATTTTAAGGAAACGTTACGCAAAAAAAAAAATGGCGTTCCGCTAAAAATGTCAATCGCCGAAAAGTGAGAATAATGACCACGGATCAAATCAAGTAAAACCGTCTTGAAACGGTGTAGGAAAGTGGAATTCGGGAGTGAAATTGGTGTTCGGCTGGCAGCAGGTGGTTGACCGGTCGCGCAATTAAGGCAGCCGGGATCGATCGACTCCTCGTCACCAACAACAACACACAGAATTCACCTGACGCACCTTTCACGCCTCATTTACCGCCAAATATGGGTTTATGCGAAGGATTTCGGGTTTTTGGAGCGAACATCGATAACAGATAGACAGAGAGACAGAGAGACAGAGAGACAGAGAGAGAAAGAAAAAGACAGAGAGAGAAAGAGAGAAGGAAAAGTGAGAGAGAAAGAGAGGAAGAAAGAGAGAGAGAAACAGAGAGAGAAACAGAGAAAAAGAGAGAAAGAAATACAGAGAGACAGATGAAAAAGAGAGAGAGAGGGAGAGAGAGAGAAAGAAAGAGAGAGAAAGCGAGAAAGAGAGAAGGAAATAGAGAGACATTTCGGTCAGCATCAATTTGTGTCAATCGTACTGCACAAAGGGCAAAGTAGGCGTTGTTGCGAGGATTAGGATAATCCGTCGATCGGAGATTCGCTAAAGTGTGTTTATTGTTTCGCGCAGTCCATTTTCACGGGTAGCGGGGGTTCCGGTCAGACTCGCCGAGAAATGAATGGACGCGTCGGGAGCAAACAGCCTTCGGGCTCGGAGACACTAAAATCTTCACTTGCAAAAGAGACTGAGGTGAAATCGGAAGAAAGGGTCGATGGCAATCGATCTGTTGTCCTTGGCGGAGGAATATAGGACGCCGGGGGGACAATGACCGCCGCCGTGATGGTACCGCCTGTGAGGGAAAGGAATTAACGAGGAGAAAGTGTGAGTGTGTGAGTGTGTGAGTGTGTGAGTGTGTGAGTGTGTGAGTGTGTGAGTGTGTGAGTGTGTGAGTGTGTGAGTGTGTGAGTGTGTGAGTGTGTGAGTGTGTGAGTGTGTGAGTGTGTGAGTGTGTGAGTGTGTGAGTGTGTGAGTGTGTGAGTGTGTGAGTGTGTGAGTGTGTGAGTGTGTGAGTGTGTGAGTGTGTGAGTGTGTGAGTGTGTGAGTGTGTGAGTGTGTGAGTGTGTGAGTGTGTGAGTGTGTGAGTGTGTGAGTGTGTGAGTGTGTGAGTGTGTGAGTGTGTGAGTGTGTGAGTGTGTGAGTGTGTGAGTGTGTGAGTGTGTGAGTGTGTGAGTGTGTGAGTGTGTGAGTGTGTGAGTGTGTGAGTGTGTGAGTGTGTGAGTGTGTGAGTGTGTGAGTGTGTGAGTGTGTGAGTGTGTGAGTGTGTGAGTGTGTGAGTGTGTGAGTGTGTGAGTGTGTGAGTGTGTGAGTGTGTGAGTGTGTGAGTGTGTGAGTGTGTGAGTGTGTGAGTGTGTGAGTGTGTGAGTGTGTGAGTGTGTGAGTGTGTGAGTGTGTGAGTGTGTGAGTGTGTGAGTGTGTGAGTGTGTGAGTGTGTGAGTGTGTGAGTGTGTGAGTGTGTGAGTGTGTGAGTGTGTGAGTGTGTGAGTGTGTGAGTGTGTGAGTGTGTGAGTGTGTGAGTGTGTGAGTGTGTGAGTGTGTGAGTGTGTGAGTGTGTGAGTGTGTGAGTGTGTGAGTGTGTGAGTGTGTGAGTGTGTGAGTGTGTGAGTGTGTGAGTGTGTGAGTGTGTGAGTGTGTGAGTGTGTGAGTGTGTGAGTGTGTGAGTGTGTGAGTGTGTGAGTGTGTGAGTGTGTGAGTGTGTGAGTGTGTGAGTGTGTGAGTGTGTGAGTGTGTGAGTGTGTGAGTGTGTGAGTGTGTGAGTGTGTGAGTGTGTGAGTGTGTGAGTGTGTGAGTGTGTGAGTGTGTGAGTGTGTGAGTGTGTGAGTGTGTGAGTGTGTGAGTGTGTGAGTGTGTGAGTGTGTGAGTGTGTGAGTGTGTGAGTGTGTGAGTGTGTGAGTGTGTGAGTGTGTGAGTGTGTGAGTGTGTGAGTGTGTGAGTGTGTGAGTGTGTGAGTGTGTGAGTGTGTGAGTGTGTGAGTGTGTGAGTGTGTGAGTGTGTGAGTGTGTGAGTGTGTGAGTGTGTGAGTGTGTGAGTGTGTGAGTGTGAGTGTGCCTGTGACAAGGGGAACACATTTTTATATACGTTTCACACTAGTAGTAAACCAAATACGACTTCAAAATCATATCAAAGGCCGTTTTGTCATTTTCAGCTGCCATGAAATGTTCGAAGTAGCCAGAAAAGTCAAATGGAATCCCGCAATACATCTGTGAAATCGCAATTTCAAACATGGCTTCTCTGCTCTCCTCCACATAAAAGACTTGGACAGTCGTCTACAAAGACTCTATAAGTGAGAATTAACCAAAAAATACCTCAAACTGCTTCAAAACGGCCTTTCCTCCACCAATTTTCATCTCGTAGAATCGAAAGAGACAATTTTCATTTTGCCATAAACACTCAAGAAAAGAAATATTGGCTAGTTCAGTTGTCCAGTTTTTGTCTTTTGTTGGGTTTAATTGGTATGTTTTTCGAGTTCCAACTGATCCAGAGTTTTCAAGAATTTTCTGAACGTCGAGTTTTTAGCAATTTAAAAACCAACTAGAATGGAAAAAAGAGAAGAGAAACCTACTTCAATCAGTTCCGACGGTTCATTAAGGAAGTTACTATTCTGAAAAGACATTCATTGTATAAAACCTTGGGACCACTAGGGTACGCGGACCCTACAGAGCGCACTGGAAACTCTCTGGAAACATCTGTCCCAGTGAGTCACTGTCTTAGGAAATAGTTCATAGTCTCAGAATTGGTTCCAATTGGACTACTACCCTTCTTAAAGGCCGCTCAGTTTCGATTTTTGACTTGGGTTACGCTAGGGTGCTCACCTGCGGCCGTATGTCTGAAAACAGAGATCTTACCTCTTTTGGAAACATATTTCTTTGATGGACGTAAGCCCTTGTGAAGGGGAGAGACAACTGATAACGATAGATAGTAAGTCCGCAAGGTTTTGTTTGTTTGCCCCAAAAACAAGTTCTGAAGTCGTTACCTTATTTAGCAATTGATAAAACAGTGGAACGACACACAATATCACATCACACACTTTCACGCACACTCACACACACACACACACACTTACAGACACACACACATACAGATACACACACACTCACACACACACACACGCACATACATACACACTCACACACACCACACTCACACACACTATCACGCACACTTACATACAGACACACACACACACACACACACACACACACACACACACACACACACACACACACACACACACACACACACACACACACACATCAACACCATTTATTCATGCCTCTGATTTACACTTGTCGAAGTGAATGACTTAACCGACCTATGTCGATTGCCTCTATTCTTGAACAACCGAATAAAAGGCATATGGTAGTCGGAAACTAGACTAACAGTTAAAATCGGATCAACAACTGTAGGAATTACAACTAAGACAGAAAATATTGAGAAAGGGGTGTAAAATTCAATCAAGTGAAAGGCTGCACTAAACAGGACGATAATACACGGTAGTGATGTAAATAAAATTGGGGAAATTGTCTGTAATGATAGTAAAATCAGCAGTCTTTTGTGTTTTCGACGGGTCGATAGGGGTTTGTTTACGAAATTTATTTCTGAAAACACCTGGAGGATTTTTACGACACAGAAGAAGATTAATGAAGAGTAGAGGGTCATTGTGCAGGCACAGGAGACGTAATAAATGGAGATCATGAGACTGTTGGGCCCAAACTGAAAAATGAGGTTAAGGTTAAGGTTAAGGTTAAGGTTAAGGTTAAGGTTAAGGCTAAGGTGATGGTTAAGGTTAAAGTTAATGTTAAGGTTAAGGTTAAGGTTAAGGTTAAGTCTAAGGTTAAGGTTAAGGTTAAGGTTAAGGTTAAGGCTAAGGCTAGGGTTAAGGTTAAGGTTAAGGTTAAGGTTAAGGTTAAGGTTAAGGTTAAGGTTAAGGTTAAGGTTAAGGTTAAGGTTAAGGTTAAGGTTAAGGTTAAGGTTAAGGTTAAGGCTAAGGTGATGGTTAAGGCTAAAGTTAATGTTAAGGTTAAGGTTAAGGTTAAGGTTAAGTCTAAGGTTAAGGCTAAGGCTAGGGTTAAGGTTAAGGTTAAGGTTAAGGTTAAGGTTAAGGTTAAGGTTAAGGTTAAGGTTAAGGTTAAGGTTAAGGTTAAGGTTAAGGTTAAGGTTTAGGTTAAGGTTAAGGTTAAGGTTAAGGTTAAGGTTAAGGTTAAGGTTAAGGTTAAGGTTAAGGTTAAGGTTAAGGTTAAGGTTAAGGTTAAGGTTAAGGTTAAGGTTAAGGTTAAGGTTAAGGTTAAGGTTAAGGTTAAGGTTAAGGTTAAGGTTAAGGTTAAGGTTAAGGTTTAGGTTAAGGTTAAGGTTAAGGTTAAGGATAACGTTAAGGTTAAGGTTAAGGTTAAGGTTAAGGTTAAGGTTAAGGTTAAGGCTGAGGTGATGGTTAAAGGGCTCGTAAGGGGCCTTTTCCAAATCGTATGCTTATGAAGACTTGGCAAGCATTTTGCGCACGGCCGTTGGCTGGAGCGGTGTTGGGGAAAATGATTTCAATTGAAATGACTCGATTAGCATACCATTCATTTCCAGTCCGAAGAGGCCCCTGACGGTGCCTTTAAGGTTAAAGTTAATGTTAAGCTTAAAGGGCCCGTAAGGGGCCTTTTCTGACTGGAAATGGAACGTATGCTAATCGAGCCATTTCAATTGAAAAGAATTTTCCGAACACCGCTCCAGACTACGGCCGTGCGCAAAATGCTTGCCAAGTCTTCATTAGCATGCGATTCAGAAAAGGCCCCTTACGAGCCCTTTAAGATAAGGCGACTTACCGGAAGACCTAAGTCTAGGCAACCGCTAAGTGCAATTCGGTATCCAAAAACGTTTGGAACAACACGGCGAAGAAGATCGTTGGAAGCATTGTCAAGAGTGAAAGCACAAGCCATGAGGGTAATTACTGAGGGTACCGCGAGAATTATAATTGTGAATACAGCACGATGAAAGGTTGTTAGGAATTTCAGAAGGCTGTCACTAAATGTGTGTGTGTGTGTGTGTGTGTGTGTGGCCTACCTGCAAAGCACAGCATACCGGTAAAGAAAGCTAAGCGCCAGGATCTCCAAAGTCACAAAGATACTCCCTCCATAAAGAAAAATACTGTAAAGTCCTTCCTGTTCGGTCATCCATAAAGCAGTAGAACATGAAGAGAATCCATTTGGAGTGATGAAGAGTGCCTACACAGTCATAAAAATCCAGAAATCATTATAAAATGACTCACAGGAGCAGCTAAGCTTTGCAATGTTGCAGCTACGAGAGTTATGCAAGAGTAGGCCAGAAGGTAGTACTTATAATTTGCAATGTCTTTACCAGAACTGAAATGTATGTATGTCTTTCTCTCTCTCTCTCTCTCTCTCTCTCTCTCTCTCTCTCTTTCTCTCTCTCTCTCTCTAACCAACCATGTCAATATGAGTACCATCACAATAACGTTCAACGCCACTCCTAAAGCCCCAGAAATTTGAACAAACGGCCGAGCAATGTAGAATAGGGAAGTCATGTTCACACTACCGTAGCTCAGCAACTCAATAAGACACTTTGAATCACAAATTATAGGAAATTAAAAAAGGCCAAAATAGCAATTTCATTTCGTTTTTTTCTGTAAACACTAACTTTAGATAACAAAGATCGCTAGGTTGGACCGCCGAGAAGCTGACACGCTCGTAAACTCAGTGCAGTCCCACTTGAAAAAAAGCATTTGAATGTCTTGTTTAAAATACAATTGTAAAGACAATCGATTGTAGTGTTACAACAAAAATATCTACAAAGTTAAAATTGTTTTACAGAAATATACGAAAGTCGGGGGAATATACGAAAAATGTTTAAACAAAAATCACCTGATAATATATGCAATTACATTGTTTTGGTGCATGTTTTTTTGTTGCTTTCTCTGCAAATATGGCGTGAATTTTTTAAGAGTAAAACTATTTTATTTCACAATCGGGTCGAAAAAAGCGCAACACTTCAATACACGTTTATTTATGTTAATACTTTGGCTCAGATTGTTGGCTACAGTTGCAAATCACTTTGTACATTTATTAATTAAGTTGTTATATATTCTTTTGTACAACAACATTTGTATCTACAAACTACAAATAAGGAATCATATATTCAATTACGTTGTTTTGTTAGTAAGAATCAAGAATTTCCCTGGGAGAGAGAGAGAGAGAGAGAGAGAGAGAGAGAGAGAGATAGAGAGATTACCATAAAGGTTCGAAGAGAATTACGGTTAAGGTTATTTATAAAAAAAAACATAGACTTCTCTTCATGTATGTAGGAAAAATGTGGGCTTTTTCCTACATACCATTAAGTTCCCAAAGGAAACTAAGAATACCCTAACGCTACAAGGCAGATTAGGGTTTTTTTAAACTGAGTTAAGGCAGAAAAGATTACCCTAAGGTTACCTTAATGTACTAAGGTAAGATCAGAAACTTCAAGAAAGTAAGACAACTTTTCATTATAAACGTGTTTATGAAATGTTTAGGCGCTCAAGGAAAACTTAAGCTCACCTTAAGGTACCTTATGTAAACCAAGGTATCCTATGGTTGCTAAAGAATCATAGCATGTCCTTAAGGTAATAAGGAATAAGAAGGCTACTTAAAGGTAAAATTGTTTTATCTTAAGGTAAGGCAATGACTACCTTAATGTCTTTAAGGTAGCTTACGTTTTCCTTATTAAATAAAAACTTGTTTCAGATTTGTCTCAAAGTCACTGCTGTCTAATTTGCTGGCCTTAAGGTAGCTGTCGTTTTTATAAATAATTTAAGTCTATGTTCACTTTTACCATAACATCACTTCCGACTATTTTAATAACCTTAAGATGGTCTACTAATTTCTTATTACCTTAAGGCTTTTTTTTAAATTTGTCTTAATATCACTCCTAAGGACCACAGTCCTTAGGAGTGATATTTAAGTTTCACTCCTTAAGAGTGAAACTTAAGGTACTTTTGTTTTTTCTTAAGGCTATGCTCATTTGCCTTAAAATCAGTTCTGACTGCTGTAGTGACCTTAAGCTACCCTACGTTTTCCTTATGTCCTTAAGGCTATGTTCACATTCCTCTTACGTTCACTTCTGACCAAGGGTGGCTGATCAGCGGGCCGGCCCGGGCTGGGCCCAGCCGGGTCGAGAAAATCTGAGAAACGGGCCGGCCCCACTTTCCTTGAAAATCTATTTTTAAATGTAACTCTTTTCAAAGTCATTATTTTTTAGTTCTGTTTGTTGCGAAACATAGTTCTGATTGTGCAAAACATACTGTGTGAAGGAGGACTCGAACTACCCTATATAAAATTTGTATGTTCTTCATGGCCGAGTGGCTAAGAGGTCGGACTGGTAATCCGAAGTTGCCCCAGTTCGATCCCCCGCCGACCAAACTTTTTTGCCATAGTTGTTATATACATTAGGTACAATAGAAACACAATTTCTGCACATAATTCGTGAAAAACTTTTTTTTCAGTTTTTGGAATTTTCGACCTCGGGCCGCGGGCCGGGCCTGGCGGGTCGTGAATTTTTGGAGAGCGGGCCGGGCCGGGCCGCCCTTGCTTCTGACAACCTTAGTCACCTTACGGGACCTTCCGCTTTCCTAATTTATTTTAAGATATGTTGAAACCACCAAAAAACTTTTCATTGTCCAACATTTTAGTTTTACGCAAGGTCCCCCTTCTCCATCGACCAGACACCGCCGGCGGGCCTTTTTCCGTGCGGTAGTGAACCGTGTACATCTCTCTTTTTCCACCTTCCCACAATGCCGTTCGTGTTCTTCTATCGACATCAATTGGCTGTTCAATCGACCGCGGATTCGCCAAGGGCGCCGAGAGTCTTTCGTGCCATTCAGTGGAGGAAAACAAAGATCTCATCGTGGTAAAAACTAAGCCACGCCTCTTTGAGACAGCGTCTCTGGGAAGCGAGCAGGCTATCTTAGGAAAAAGTTCAAAGTCTCAGAATCGGCTAAAAGTTTCGTCAAAAACCTTTATTGCGCCAATGTAGGCCAAACTTTTTAGGTCAATATCGGATTTTTACATGGGTTACGGTAGGGTACTGTAATTTTGTAAAACTGACCAAAATTATTGGAAGTAGTGTTTTTCTAATACTTATAAGTGTAGTTACGCCAAATCTGCTTCTTAAAGGGACAGTCAGGCGGGTTTACTCTCTCTTTATTTAGCCAAAGTTGTAAAACCCGCCTTACTGTCTCTTTAAAGAGCGGGGTGTTTGCGAATTTCCGCCCAAGAGCCATAACACCCCAAGAAAGTGAAATTTTGTGTTTGAAATTTCAGTTTTCCGTATTTTTCGGCCTTAGACTGAATATGCGCTAAATACGAGCCAAGCCATTGAATTTTACGTTTACTGGCGCATCGAAAACATGCATAGAAGTGGAAATTATCTGGAGCCCAACATTACGAAAAATGAAAAAATTTTGTGAATAAGAACTTTTCCCTCGATTCGCTTACGAAAATTTTCACTTTTGCTATGTCAAATTTTTTTTCCGTGAACTTGGCCTTTATTGCAGCAGTGTATCCTAAAAATATTTTTCTTTTTAAATTCATCAACATTTTCAGGGATTGCGGAGCAAAAAAACTTTGGCTCACCAGAAAGTTCATTTTTTCCTCGATAGAATCGAATTCATTTTCAAAGGCAGTTTTAGTCATGATGAGCTCTAGCTAATTTCAACTTTGGTATATGTTTTCAATGCGCAAAGAAATTTACAATTCAATGGTAAATGTTAAATTTTGCGCGTCTTTTAAGTCAAAAGTCGGAAAATGCGAAAAACTGCATTTTCAAACGCAAAATTACAAAAACATGGTCCTATTTATGCGGTAAACTAGCGGGTGGCGCGCCTGCGGCGCGCCACCCGCTGGCTGGGGGGCTTCGCCCCCCAGACCCCCCTCCACTTTAAAGGCAGAGGCCCAGAAAAATGAAAATGGACCTGTCCATAGCGTAACGTAGGTTAGAGAGTGTCATTTTCAACGGTGAAATGGAGAGAGTTTTATGGTTAGCATGGACAGGTCCACCTCTTCATTTTACGTGGGCTTCTGCCTTTAATTAAGCGGAAGTTGTACATTATTCTAAATCCTGAAGCTCTGCGCTTTTCTAGTGCGAAATTCTAAGGTTTTACGTTTTACGAAATCCAAATATGTTGATTTTTTTTTGTTTCCTTAAGCACTAATTCTTAAAGGTTGCCTTGAGCACAAATACTCAAACGATTCACGGGAAGTCGAGTTATAGTTTTTCGTGCCAAGAACCCTTCTATTGCCTAACTATAAGGCACTAACATATTGAAAGTTGAGCTCAACTGCTCCACGGGGAGTCAAGATACAGCTTTTCGTGCCGAGAACCAATCAATAAAATCAATAAATTGATTGATTTTTTTTTCGGGTAACTTCTATTGCCTAAGCACACCCCGCCGCACGCTTTATAGAATCGGCAAGCGGCTTTTTCCGGCCTTTCGTGGCGGGACCCTCGGTCTAGTTGAATTGAAATGAGTGGAAACTGGCCGCCACGAACCTGAGAGTTCTGGCGATTTTTGACGATACGGTTTTATAAATCGCAGTAATACAAGTGTGGGCTTTGGCCTGAGTTTTTTCGCGCGGTGAAAATAAATCCTGCCTGAGATATACGGTTTTCGGGCTTTCGCATGAATACCAGCCACGAACATATAGGTGCCAAAACTCAGGCCAAAGGATGCAATATTCCTCTACAAAATGACATAGAGATCTTCTAAAATAGTGCTGTACTCGTTCAGATCTCGTGTCGGCCAGTTTGTGCACGCTGTTTAGCTACAGTAACCAGATTCCGAAAACCTCTATTTTTGCATGATGTTGATTGAAACGATGTATTAATAAGAAGCTTCTTTTTCACTTTTCTATTTTAAACATTCAAAATAAAAATTTAATGCTCAATTAACAAAATAATAAATTTTTAAAAACGACGGCTTGCACCTTCAGGGTTGTCGTGCCGGGACCCAGCTCCATTGAAACAACCATTTTCAGAAATACGGCCGCCGCAAACGTGGGAATTCTGGGGTGTTTTTTGTATATCTCTTTTTTAAAAATCGTTAAAAATACACTTCTACCGTTTGGCCTGAGTTTTTTACCGACCCAAAAATATCTACAGCCAAAGAAACTCGGTTTTTTTGTGTTTTTCGTTATTTTCCAGTCGAAGAATTTTTGCGAAAAAACTCAGGCCAAAGAAGGCATTAATGAGCTAAAAGTTGACAAAAAGAATGGTTGCTGAAAATGGCTGGAGCGCCCAGGTTTGTGGCGGCCAGTTTGTGTTTCATGAGCGACCTGTTAGTCGCGGATTCGACATTTCCGGACCAGATTCTTTGCATAATTAGGTGAAATTTATGTTTTTCTTTTTATTTCAACATTAAAATAGCAAATTGCGTGTTAAAATGAATAAAAATAAGCGTTTTTAATTATTACTACTACAGTTTAGGCGGTTTAGGTGGAGCGCGATTTTGAAAAGGCCGCCCTTTAACCTGCCGGCCTCCGCGGGCTGTGTAAGGCACTAACATGTTGAAAGATGAGCTCAAATGCTCAACGGGGACTTGAGATATGATGAGTGATGACACACAAACATACGGACATTTCCGCTTTATATTAGTTTGATTGTGTATCTACGACTGAACCTATAGACAGTTTCCCTACTGGGGCCGCTCGTTTCTTCCACTTTTTACTGCACCTGCATTTGAATTTCCCGTGACCCCCGGAAGCAGTGGTTGTGTTGTTTACACGGGCGTATCGTGGTTACAGTGCCTTCTCGCGAGTCAAGGGGGCCGCCGCTTTGTCGTCCCGAGTGGCCACCTTTGATTCACAAGGACTGTCTCTTGCGCAAGCGATGACACGCAACACCTGCGGCATCCAAATCGACACAGGTGGCAAACAAAAGCAGATCAGATGATTTATGAGCGTGACACTTTTTTGCGTAAGAAAAGTAACTATCCTAACGATAGCTCATAAAAATAGCTTTAAATGGACCTTTAAAGGTCTAAACAGCAACTGAATACAACAGCGACAGTAGGAAACTCGTTCACAATTCATATGGCCCCATTTTGAAACAATTAGGTTTGAATTTTTAGGGCCAATATGCTTTTCCACAGGGATTTTTTTGGTTTGGGGAACGGTGGGGAGCTTTAATTTTGTAAAATTGGTCACAATCATTGGAAGTTGAGTTTTTACAATGCTTTAAATGTAACGATACCCAATCTAACCTTAAATTGCGATATAGTTGTGCATTTCCGCGCGTGATCCAGAAAACAACAAAAGTGAAACGTTGCGTTTGAAAATACATTTTTCGGACGTTAGACTTGAAATACGCTCAAAATTTGATCCAAACCAATATTTTTTTTCCTGTGCTTAACTTTTTTTAACCTTCCTGTAATACTTTTTTTAACCTTCCTGTAATACTTTTTTTAACCTTCCTGTAAATGCATATATAGACAATTTTGAAACTATTAGGGCAATATCGATTTTTTGGCCTTGGTTACGGTAAGGTACTGTAATTTTGTAAAGTTGGTCAAAAGCATTGGAAGTGGGGTTTTTACAATAGCTCTATTTGTAGATACACTAAATCAACCCTTAAATAGCGACGTAACTGTGCATTTCTGCGCGGGACCCAAAAACTTCAAAAAAGGGAGATTTTGCGTTTGATAATACAGTTTTTCGCCTTTTTCGACCTTTGACTTTGAAAAAAACGAGGAAACTATGATCTACACCATTAAATTTTACGTTTTCTGGTGCATCGAAAACATATATAGAAGATAAAAATTTGACGAAAAATGTCTTTGAAAGTGAATTTTTCCATCGATTGGCTCAGCAGAAAATTTACTTTTGGTAGGTCAAAAATTATTTCTTTTACAATATACGTAAATATGCAATTCGAAGATGTCTTGAACCAGTTTTTTTCTAAACAAACATAGAAAAATGGAATTCAAAGGTTCGGATCATATTTTTCTCGTCTTTTTAGGTCAAAGGTCGAAAAGCGCGAAACACTGCGATTTTAAACGCAAACTTTCACTTTTTTTTGCGAATTCTCAGATTTGGGTTGTTTAATATTTTTGCTCAATTTTTACAAAAATTACAGAAAAAAGTCGATCACACCGGACAGAAACCTTTCAAAATGGCAGGCCAATTGGGTGCGTTGGAACCCGAAAAGCTCGAAAAGCGGAATTTTGCTTTTGAAATTTCAGTTTTTCGCTTTTCGACTTTTGACTCATTAGGCGCTTCAAATTCGTCAAAATCCTTATATTCTACACTTTTTAGGGGGATTTTCGATAACACATTTTTGAATTTTTCGTTTTGCCCAGTTTTGAAAAATTACAGTACCCTACCGTAACCCAGGTCAAAAAATCGATATCGACAAAAATACTTTCAGAAGGGTGTACGAAGGAACGTGATGAACGAAGATTGAGCCAAGTCTGAGACCGTAAACTATTTCTCAAACACTACGCAGCCGCTAGATTCAGAAATTAAAACGCTGCCTCAGGCATTTTCTAAGAAACATCCATACTTGGCTATAGTAGATGGCCCCTAACCTCCAACCTGCACCTCATTTTCTCACCTGATGCCCCCTCTTTCGGCCCATATGTTCCAGGGTGTTAATTGTCGCCGCACTCAATGTCCATACATCCCATCGAGGACTCGAGAGCCGTGTCCAGATGGCACTTGCGCCACTCGCCTAGGCGTGATGTATTCGCTGTCGCTTAACCGATTTTGCAAGGATTAGATGTCGAGAGACGCAATCAAATATTTTTAAGCTGACGATCGGGAAATTGCTTTACGACACACCGTAACCGGGGAAGGTGGTCGTAGATGGGGCCGTTGTTTTACGGCCGGTCGGAGGAGCCTTCTTCGTTAAAGTGGCTTGAATTGAAAACTGAGTACTGTAGCTTTCACACACTCACACTCACACTCACACTCACACTCACACTCACACTCACACTCACACTCACACTCACACTCACACTCACACTCACACTCACACTCACACTCACACTCACACTCACACTCACACTCACACTCACACTCACACTCACACTCACACTCACACTCACACTCACACTCACACTCACACTCACACTCACACTCACACTCACACTCACACTCACACTCACACTCACACTCACACTCACACTCACACTCACACTCACACTCACACTCACACTCACACTCACACTCACACTCACACTCACACTCACACTCACACTCACACTCACACTCACACTCACACTCACACTCACACTCACACTCACACTCACACTCACACTCACACTCACACTCACACTCACACTCACACTCACACTCACACTCACACTCACACTCACACTCACACTCACACTGACACTCACACTCACACTCACACTCACACTCACACTCACACTCACACTCACACTCACACTCACACTCACACTCACACTCACACTCACACTCACACTCACACTCACACTCACACTCACACATTACTTCCCACGAAACTGATGGTCCCCCAGTGTGAACATCACCCGTCCATTACCCTACCGTAATCACCAGCTGTCACCGGCGGGTGGTGATTACCGTCACGGATTACGGTCCATGTAGATGCTATCTAAGGCTAATCGTCCCGTGTTTCCGCACAACTTGACCGCGAGCCAATCGGCGACAGCTGGCAGTGGAAACATGAGAGATACAGGTGGGCAGGAAGGCATCTGGCGGATGGAGTCCTTGTAATTAGGAATATACTGTAGCTGGATCGGTGTGTGTATGTGTGTGTGCGTTCGTGTGTTTGCGTGTGTGTGTGTATGTGTGTACATGTGTGTATATGTGTATAGATGTCGCCAAACGAGTATCTTGCCAAAAACGGCCTTAATGCAGCAGCCGTGCGATACTCAGGCGGAAATAGTGTGCGAGCAGCGAAGATGCAGTTAAAAAGCGGATTTTAGTAGTCGATGCTCGTTTGGCGACAGCTATATGTATGTATGTATGTGTGTGTGTTTATGTGTGTGTGCGTGTGTGTGCGTGTGTATGCTGTGTGTATGTGTGTGTGTTGTGTGTATGTGTGTGTCTGTGTCTGTCCCTGTGTCTGTGTCTGTGTCTGTGTCTGTGTCTGTGTCTGTGTCTGTGTCTGTGTCTGTGTCTGTGTCTGTGTCAGTGTCTGTCCCTGTGTCAGTGTCTGTCCCTGTGTCTGTCCCTGTCCCTGTCCCTGTCCCTGTCTCTGTCCCTGTTCCTGTCCCTGTCCCTGTCCCTGTCCCTGTCCCTGTCCCTGTCCCTGTCCCTGTCCCTGTCCCTGTCCCTGTCCCTGTCCCTGTCCCTGTCCCTGTCTCTGTCCCTGTCCCTGTCCCTGTCCCTGTCCCTGTCCCTGTCCCTGTCCCTGTCCCTGTCCCTGTCCCTGTCCCTGTCCCTGTCCCTGTCCCTGTCCCTGTCCCTGTCCCTGTCCCTGTCCCTGTCCCTGTCCCTGTCCCTGTCCCTGTCCCTGTCCCTGTCCCTGTCCCTGTCCCTGTCCCTGTCCCTGTCCCTGTCCCTGTCCCTGTCCCTGTCCCTGTCCCTGTCCCTGTCCCTGTCCCTGTCCCTGTCCCTGTCCCTGTCCCTGTCCCTGTCCCTGTCCCTGTCCCTGTCCCTGTCCCTGTCCCTGTCCCTGTCCCTGTCCCTGTCCCTGTCCCTGTCCCTGTCCCTGTCCCTGTCCCTGTCCCTGTCCCTGTCCCTGTCCCTGTCCCTGTCCCTGTCCCTGTCCCTGTCCCTGTCCCTGTCCCTGTCCCTGTCCCTGTCCCTGTCCCTGTCCCTGTCCCTGTCCCTGTCCCTGTCCCTGTCCCTGTCCCTGTCCCTGTCCCTGTCCCTGTCCCTGTCCCTGTCCCTGTCCCTGTCCCTGTCCCTGTCCCTGTCCCTGTCCCTGTCCCTGTCCCTGTCCCTGTCCCTGTCCCTGTCCCTGTCCCTGTCCCTGTCCCTGTCCCTGTCCCTGTCCCTGTCCCTGTCCCTGTCCCTGTCCCTGTCCCTGTCCCTGTCCCTGTCCCTGTCCCTGTCCCTGTCCCTGTCCCTGTCCCTGTCCCTGTCCCTGTCCCTGTCCCTGTCCCTGTCCCTGTCCCTGTCCCTGTCCCTGTCCCTGTCCCTGTCCCTGTCCCTGTCCCTGTCCCTGTCCCTGTCCCTGTCCCTGTCCCTGTCCCTGTCCCTGTCCCTGTCCCTGTCCCTGTCCCTGTCCCTGTCCCTGTCCCTGTCCCTGTCCCTGTCCCTGTCCCTGTCCCTGTCCCTGTCCCTGTCCCTGTCCCTGTCCCTGTCCCTGTCCCTGTCCCTGTCCCTGTCCCTGTCCCTGTCCCTGTCCCTGTCCCTGTCCCTGTCCCTGTCCCTGTCCCTGTCCCTGTCCCTGTCCCTGTCCCTGTCCCTGTCCCTGTCCCTGTCCCTGTCCCTGTCCCTGTCCCTGTCCCTGTCCCTGTCCCTGTCCCTGTCCCTGTCCCTGTCCCTGTCCCTGTCCCTGTCCCTGTCCCTGTCCCTGTCCCTGTCCCTGTCCCTGTCCCTGTCCCTGTCCCTGTCCCTGTCCCTGTCCCTGTCCCTGTCCCTGTCCCTGTCCCTGTCCCTGTCCCTGTCCCTGTCCCTGTCCCTGTCCCTGTCCCTGTCCCTGTCCCTGTCCCTGTCCCTGTCCCTGTCCCTGTCCCTGTCCCTGTCCCTGTCCCTGTCCCTGTCCCTGTCCCTGTCCCTGTCCCTGTCCCTGTCCCTGTCCCTGTCCCTGTCCCTGTCCCTGTCCCTGTCCCTGTCCCTGTCCCTGTCCCTGTCCCTGTCCCTGTCCCTGTCCCTGTCCCTGTCCCTGTCCCTGTCCCTGTCCCTGTCCCTGTCCCTGTCCCTGTCCCTGTCCCTGTCCCTGTCCCTGTCCCTGTCCCTGTCCCTGTGTGTGTGTGTGTGTGTGTGTGTGTGTGTGTGTGTGTGTGTGTGTGTGTGTGTGTGTGTGTGTGTGTGTCTGTGTTTGTGTCTGTGTCTGTGTCTGTGTCTGTGTCAGTGTCTGTGTCAGTGTCTGTGTGTGGTGTGTGTGTCTGTGTGTGTGTCTGCGTGTGTGTGTCTGTGTGTGTGTCTGTGTGTGTCTCTGTGTGTGTGTGTGTGTGTGTGTGTGTGTGTGTGTGTGTGTGTGTGTGTCTGTGTCTGGTTCTGTGTGTCTGTGCCAGTGAGTAGCTCTTTCTCGGTCCCTCTTCTCCTCATTCCCTCCTTCCACCACCCTCTCTTCCAACCGATTGGGGGTCGTAAATTCGGGGCTGCGAGGACCGGATAAAACAAATAAAATGATTCGTCCTTGGCGGGTGGAGGCATGCTAATTATTGCCGTCGTCCGTCTCTCAAGAGTCGGTGCGAAGGCCGCTAAACGGCCGACGGACCGCTTATTAGGAGTCGCACTTTCGGCACGCGATGGAAAAAGAGAAACGAAAGGAAGTGTAGGTCGAGAGCGCGAGAGCGGTGACTTTGGCGGTAAGCTATGATTTTGAGGCAGAGAGACTCGGTTACCTCTCTCTCTCTCTCTCTCTCTCTCTCTCTCTCTCTCTCTCTCTCTTCACTCCGATCTCTGTCTTTTCTACGACCCCCATATCTCTTCTCTCACCCCTCAAAAGGGCATTTGGTGACACGAGACTCTCGTCGCTCTCGCCACGTTTGAATGTTCTCCCATGAGAGTCAGTGTGTTTTTGAGCGAGGGCACAATGCACTTTCCCAGGGAGTCGTTTTTTCGGGCCCGAGACGGTCCCACGGCGCGACGCGCGCCCTGGGCCGAGACGGAGACACAGAATAATGTGATGGGCGATGTTTACGAGCGATGACATTGGGGCAAGAAAGGAGGGCGAAAATCAGCTGATGACTTTGAACAGGTGAAAAGCACAAAAATCCACAAACAACTCCAATTTCCGCAAGATTTTCTGGGTAAAAAAGCCATTTGCCGAACGGTTTTCCGGTGATTCTGCCGATTGCCGCATGGTTTTCTGGATAATCTCCCAACATTTTTTCCCTAGAAAATGAGATAATGACTTTGCAGATTTTGAAATGGGAAAACATGCATTTCACGCATGGTTTTACGCCTGGTGCACGGTTTTCAGTTGAGTCTGCCGATTGCCGCATGGTTTTCGAGGTCCGCCCCCGATTTCTGCATGTGTTTTTGTGTTTCGCCAACTTTAAAGGGTTTTTTGGGCATATACACTTGCAGCCTAGCAGTTTTAACAAAAAATTAAAAATGCATCACGGTTTTCAACCAAAAATTTCAATTTTCGCACGATTTTCATTTGAGTCTACCGATTACCGCACGGCAGGGCTGGTAAATTTGAGGGCCGGGCCCGATTTTTAAGGCGAGGGCCGGCCCGGGCCAGCCCGGGCCAGCCCGGCCAGGGCGTTTAAAAAGGCCCTGCCGCACGGTTTTCGGGGATAAGTTGCCAATTTCTGCATGATTTTCTATGTTTGCCGCAATTTAGCAGTTTTTTGCTGCATAGAATTCTCTGTTTGTAGCTGAAGATTTAAGATAATGCAAGGGTTTTCACAAAAAACTCCAATATCCGCAGGGGTTTCCGAAAATTGCCGGTTTCGCAAGCTTTTCAAGTGATTTTTGCAGGTGCCGCATGGTTTTTCCAAATAACGTCGTATGCTGCACGGCTTCGAGCAAACTGCGAATCATGCCAAAAACATGCCAAATTTAAGGATTTTTGCTAGGAATTCCGCGATTTCACTATTTTTCTTTAGCAGACAATTCAAAATTCGAATTGATTTCCAAAGAATCTCCCGACATGGTTTTTCGTTTAATCCGCGAAATTACGCCGACTACGCCGAAGTAAAACGCTTGAAAATATGATATTTGCTAAATTAGCTTACAAACACAGCTAAAAACCAAAAAATTCGTTCATTTGTAGTAAAAGCAAAAACATTCCGTCGAACCGGATTCGAACCAGTGACCTAAGGATACCTGCGCAGACTACAGTCCTCCGCTCTACCAACTGAGCTATCGACGGCACGGCGTGTCCACGTCTCCAAGCTCCATTAGAATATCGCACAGTCAATCGAGCGACAAACATCAACCAACGTTGATAATTTTGTTACAACTATAGTATATGGTTCTACCTGTTTTCCTTATGGTCCAGTTATTGCTTCTCGTGCACTATGGCCAACGTAAACACGGAAACCGGAAAATCGCCAATTTTCACTTCAAAGATTTGGAAGTTTTTGCATTGGCGGAAACCAAGTTTTTCCACTGAAGGAAGTCCCTCTTCGGATTCGTCAAGTGCATTTGACACGTTTCTGCGTCAATCGGATTGTGCCCGTGAGCGGATCAGCGCCGCCTCAATGCCCAAATCAGAACCCCGGCTACCGTAGTCACTGCGCCCACAACGCGGCGGCCAAAAACAAAACTTCAGGAAACTGTAGAAATAGAGATTTTGCGTTAAAAGTGCCACTTTTTAAGAAAAGCCAGTTTCCAGTGTAAAGCATCTGGGACGTTATCAGGGACGCCGCGGCGGCCAATTGCGTGCCGTCGATAGCTCAGTTGGTAGAGCGGAGGACTGTAGTCTGCGCAGTTATCCTTAGGTCACTGGTTCGAATCCGGTTCGACGGAATGTTTTTGCTTTTAATGTATTTTCGTGAAATTTGTTGTTTTAGGACCCTAAATTTCTTTTTTAAGGCGACTTACAAAAAACTTCCATTTCACCGGTTTACTTGCGGTCCTCCCGTTCTAGGCTAATCGTCGCCTCGGCGTGGAGTCCTTGATTGTTTCTTCCGAACCTCCTCCTCTCGAGGTCAACTACCGTAATCCTTCTTAGGGTAATCCAACCAGCCGAACACAAACACAACTGCGCCAAATGCGCGAATCCCCCCACACACGCGTACTCGGTGAGCCCGTGAGCAAACGACAAGGTGTCTGACAAACAGTGGCGTTTATTTGCAAAAGATACCGTAATTGCGCGAGAGAGAAGGAAGGCCCTCTGCGTCTCTGACCTCGAGAACGAGAGAAACAAAGTCCAGTTTCCCTCCAGACGACTGGTCCCAGTGTGCAAACACGGTGTTTATGCCGATTTTCGCGCACTCTCGCACATGAGCTACCTTCAGGTTGGGTAAACATAAAGAAACGAGAATAGAGAGAAGTGGAAATGTGACAATTTTATCGATTATCGATTGGAATGGCACTTTTCAATCGATTAAATGCGAAAAACGGTCGAAAACTCAACAATTCAAAGGTTTCCCATTGGATACGAGGGGAAAAGTCCTGACAGCAACCAACAAGAAAGTCGTAAAACAACAAAACTAGAGATTTTGAGCTAACGGTAGCTGAAATCGGTGGTTTTTTTAAGCGAAACGGCGGGTTTCCAGTGTAAACCGCCTTGGACGTTATCAGCTACGCCGCGGCTGCTGACGCCGTGCCGTCGATAGCTCAGTTGGTAGAGCGGAGGACTGTAGTCTGCGCAGGTATCCTTAGGTCACTGGTTCGAATCCGGTTCGACGGAATGTTTTTTCTTTTACTGCCAATGAACGAATTTTATGATTTTTAGTTGTTCTTGCAAGTTAATTTAGCAAATAATTTTTTAACTCGACGTAATTTGCAGAATTCAATAAAAACATGCAAAAAATCGGGAAATTTCATGTCAAAACAGAAAAAAAAACATCGAATGTTCAATCATCCGGCAAACTGAGTTTCTGTGAAAAATAATTCGTAATTTGCATTTTCTACAAAAGAAAAGCTGTGAAATCGCGGAATGCTTTAAAATTGGGCAGGTTTTACAGAAAACCAAGCAGAACTCTGCAATTAACCGCGAAACCGCGCATCAAATGGTGTTTTTTTGGAAAACCATGCAGCAATTGCAAAACTCACCTGAAAAGCTTGCGGCAAACGGAATTTTTGAGTAGAGGAAATTTGAGTTTTTTGTGGAAACCCCTGCATAAATTTGAACTTTCTGCCACAAACAAGGAATTATTTACGAAAAAGTCCCAAATCTGGGTAAAATTTGGAAAATCGGTCAAAAATTGTGGGATCACCCCCGAAAACCATGCGGAAATCGGCAGACTCACCTGAAAAGTGTGCGGCAAATAGCATTTTGAAGGAAAACCGTGCAGCATTTAGCATATCCCACAAAAACTAAAGGCTGTCACTGTATATGATCACAAAAACTCATTGACTATCGCGAAGCACAGAAAACCACGCAAAAATTGCGGGCGGGCCCCGAAAACCGTGCGCCAATCGGCAGACTCGACTGAAAACCGTGCACCAGGCGTAAAACCAGACGTGAAATGTCTGTTTTCCTCATTTCAAAACCTGAAAATCGCCATTGAAAACCCCAATTTCCCATGCCTTTTCAATTGAAGAAAGGTGGTGTTGTGCGCAATTTGCGCTGTTTCCGTGGTGAATCACGGGTCCAGTCGGCGCACAATGGACCCTCGTTGCCTCCTTTGTACGTCTCGATCGACGTCTCCCCTCCCCAGCACACACAATGTCGTTTCATTTACAACAACCAGCGCCGACCGACGCTCTTCTCTCCTTTTCCCCCTAGATTTTGAGCCATTTTGGCCCGTTTTAGCCTAGAAACTGAGTATTTCGAACGTTTACATCGATAGTTTTACCGTATTCATAAAGGACTAGAAACTTGGTGCTCGGATTCCTACTCGAAATTCCGTTCACCACACGGTATTCCGAAACATAGGCGGTTGTCGCACGGTTTTCGGTTGGGTCTGCCATTTGCCGCACGGTTTTCGTGGTTCCTCACAGTTTTCGGTTATAACTGTAGTTAACGACAGCGTTTTCAAATTTACCTATTTTCGAATGATATTTTACAGAAATCGTAGAAATTGTGTATAAATTATGTCCGTGGTTTCTGTTGCATTTTCATCTTTGCGTTGTGGCTCAGTTAAGCCGGGGCCGATGTGGCTCATGTGGTTCTTGTGGCTTTCGCTGTTGTTTATATGATCACTGTGGCTCAATCCTCGCATGCTGTGGCCGCTGGGGATCCTGTGGCCTCTAATGTGGTCCAATGCCCGCTGTGGTCCTGTGAACTTCTGAAAACTGGCTTTCTGTGATCTTTGATTTGTGGAATACCGAAAGCTCCGCTGGAAATAGCAAAAGGTGCACGGTTTTCGTTTAATACTGCAAATGGTGCACGGTTTTCGGTAAAAACTGCCAAGGGAAAAATTTATCGATCGCAGTGTGTTTTTTTCACTTCAAAGTGTAAATTTCAACCTCCTTGTTCAACGAGCTCAAGGAGTTTTGGGCCTTAATGCTTAAGGTAAAACCATAAGGATCGTTAAGGCCTTAGCCAACAGTAACGCGCTTAAGACTGCCTTAACACTGGTAAGGAAATTTAAGACAGGGACGTCACCTAAGTCCCGCATGACGTCACCGACACTGATAGTGACATCCCTTCGCGCTTTCATAAGTTCCTTAAGTTCTATTACGTTAAGGCAGTACTTGGGTTACCATACTGCCATCCACCTTATCGTTAGTTAACGTTCTTTAAGTGAAAATGACGTCAAAAACCTGTGTAAATGACGCAACTAGTTAATTGAAATAGATAATTTTCCCATCGACCCCTAGTCACCCCCAAATCCATGTTTTCCCGGATTTACGGCCGTTCCTTTGTGTATATGACGGGGCGGCTGCCGCTGTTCCCATAATTAGCTAATTGCGGTAGGGACAGATGTACGCAACTGCGGCGTCCTTGATCCACACAGTAATCAGAGCTGATACAGTATTCGCCGCTCGGCGATGTTATCTCGGACAAACAATGAACCCCCGACGGGAATGCGAAAAACGAATGAAATGACGATTCACATGATAGAAACGACTTATTGATCAGATGAAGTCGCGCAGTGAAGAGGGTTACTGTAGAAATTGTGGTCAGCTGTGGCCGCTGTGGCATCCTGTGGCTTTTGCAGTAGTTCAAGTGGCCACAGCTCTTGAATTGCTTGTTGCCGACCAATGTGGCGCTTAAATTCTGCGTCTTCTGGGGAACCGTGGCCTTTTAAAATTTGGCTAGCCTGAGAGCAGTGGCCACTGTGGCGCTCTACAGTTGTCGTGGCCACTGTGGCTCTTTCAATATTTGTCCGCTGTAGCCGCTGTGGCTGCTGTGGCCTTTTAAACATTGAAAAATCAGCCTTCTGTGGCCGCTGTGACCTTGTGGACTGGGAAATTCCCTTTCGATGAAGCCTCTTTGAGCCAGTGTTGCGGCGTTTTTCTGAGAGCTGAGGCCACTGTGGCCTTCTCCCACTGTTGTGGTATTTGCTGTGGCCTCTGCTGCGTCCTATGTGGCCTCTGCCGTGGACCATGTGGCCTCTGCTGTAGCTTCTGTGGTTCTCGAAATCTTCGTCAGCCGCAGCCGCTGTGGCATTTAGGGCCGTTATGGCCACTGTAGCAGTCTCTTGAAAAACTGTGGACCTTGTATTTTCTAATGTTTGAAATTCAATTTTTATCCCCTAAGCAAGATGTTTTTCAGTATCGACGGAAATTGGGTTTCCATGCAAAATAACCAGTTCCTTCACGGCCGAATTCCAGTCCAATGTGTCACAAGAGGGACACGAAATGTGAAAAAAACTGAGCTACCTTAAGGCCTTAATTTGGCCCTAGCGGATTTATGGCCTTAAAATTTAAAATTTTCTCTAGCGGCTTTAAGGCGTTAAAATTGGCCAAGTTGACCCTACTGACTTTCAGGCCTTAAAATTAGTCTAAGCGAGAGTAGTTTTAAAATGACTTATGCGGCATTCCGGGCCTTGAAATTGCCCTAGCAACAACTTTAAGGCCTTAAAATTGACCCTAGCTACTTTAAAGCCTTAAATTGACTCTAGAGGTATTTAGGCCTTAAAATTGGCCCTAAATTCATTAATGTCCTAAGATTGACGCTCGCGGCTTTAGTGCTATAAACTGTACTCTGGCGGATTCAAGTCCTTAAAATTGACCCAAGTGGCCTTAAGGCCGTAAAATTTACTCTAGCGGTTTTAAGGCCTTAAACTGGACATTAGCGTCTTCAAGGCTTAAAGTACACCTTAGACGTTTTGAAACCCAAAAGTTGCCCCCAAGCTGTTTTAAGGCCTTAAAATTGACCCAAGCTGATTTAAGGCTGCAGAATTGACTGTATCTCCTTTAGGGCCTTGAATTTAACAAAAGCGAATTGAACGCCTTGACTCAAAGTTGACCCAAGGAGCTGTAGGGTCTTAAAGCCAACTCAAGCTGCTTTAACACATTGAAATCGACCTTAGCGGCTTTAAGGCTCTAAAATAAACTACTTGCAGGCCTCAAATTTTACTCTAGCTCTATTCTCGACTTGATCGCAACATTTTCCATGTACAACCCTTTTATCCTCTTGTCTGTGAAGAGTCCTTAAGACCGTCATCTGGCTCTTTCGTCGCCTCTAATGGAATGCCGCTACGGGGGGGGGGGTCTGTCCATCTGTCCCTCTTTTAGCCCTGTCTCAATTATAATCAAAGGACCGCTCCTTGTGTTTTGCTAAGGCCGCCCGTATTGTTCTTCGGGAAATTGCGTAGGTCTTAAGGTCCCGCCGCGATCTGAAGTCCCGCCATTTCCGATAGTGAGAGTCAGGATGTCCTCACAGCGGGCGATCGATTGAAAGAAAGACACCGAGAAAAGCACTCGGCAAACAGTCTCGACCGGTTGCCAACGACACCGCTACCGTAACGCAAAGCAGCTGGCAGTAACTATGACAGCTGGTAGCTGCAAGGAACTTTAAATGTTGACTTTTCAGCCCCCAGATTGCAACAACGCCTGATTGTTTCCGGCTGGCAGCAACTTTAATCATCCGGCTGGCACCCACTCCTTCCTGCCAGCTGGGAATAGAAACTGGCATGGTCCCTTCGGTCCACCCGGCTGGTTTATTGACCTGTCAACAGGGCAACTACCAGCTACCGTAATCCGGGATTAACACCTGGGAAGATTGTCTGTAAATATGATCAGTTATTGCGGGGCAAACAGGTGGGATAAACAGCGCGTGCGGGAGATTGGATTAAGAGAGAGAGAGAGAGAGAGAGAGAGAGAGAGAGAGAGAGATAAAGAGTGAGAGAGAAACAGAGAGACAGAGAGACAGAGAGACAGAGAGACAGAGAGACAGAGAGACAGAGAGACAGAGAGACAGTGAGACAGTGAGACAGTGAGACAGTAAGACAGTGAGACAGTGAGACAGCGAGACAGTGAGACAGTGAGACAGTGAGACAGTGATACAGTGAGACAGTGAGACAGTGAGATAGTGAGACAGTGAGTGAGTTTGAGAGTGTAAAATGAGCGATTCCCTTTCGCCACCTCAGAAATCTCTCACTTCCTCGCATCATGGTGATTAAACCTCATTGCCTCAAATTAGAAACTGATATCTCTTTTAATCCCGTTCGTTGCAAGTACCCGCGTCAGAAGATTTACTTACGTATGCGGTTTTCCAAGAAAAGAGACGATTTTGCCGGACTCTCTGAAACACAAGATAAACAAAGTGTCGGTCCCTCTCTATCCCATGTCACCTTCATTGTCCGTGGATCTCGATCCGCTACGCATAATGCGCAGGTCAGCGCGGGCCTCCCGTCGCGTAGCGTGCAATTAGCCTCTCCCCTCGCAACTACACGTGTTGCCAGCGGGAGAGTTGCGCAACCAGCCGTTAATTGACCACATCGAAAGTGACCCAAAAGAAAAAGAAGCAAATTCCTATTCCAACTTGAAAATTTGTAGGACCTGTGGTTCACAAGGCTCGTGGGGACCTTGTGGGTGATGTGTGGGCTTTTCGGGAACCCTTCGGTACCTGTGGCTCCTGTGGCTCTCTTGAAAATTTGTTACCCTTGTGGCTCATGCTGTAACCGTCTGGATCCTGTGGCTCATGGGAACTTATGTGTTTGCTTTTGAGAGGGACCTTCAGTTCCTGTGGCTCATAGGTAACTTGGTCCTTGTGGTGACTTATAGGGGGACTTTTCGGTTTCTCTAGGAACCCTTTCCTTTTGTGGTTTCTCGGCTCTTATGCCCCTTTGGAAACCTTTGGGTCATGTGGTTAATGAGAAATCTTGTGGTCGGTGTGGTGACTTTTGGGGGGACCCTGCGGTTCCTGTGGCTCCTGTGAAACTAGGTGGCATTTGCGGTAACTACTGGGGGACCCTTCGGTTCCTTTGGCTCCTATGGCTCATGAAAACTTTGTGGTACTTGTGGTGACTTTTGGGGGGACACTTCGGTTCCTGCGGCTCGGGTGATTTTCTTGAGCCCATCGGTTCTTGTGGCTCCTGTGGCTCTCTGGGATGGGAACTTTGTGGTTCTTGGTCGCTCTTGTACCCCTTGGGGAACCAAAGGGGTCCTGTGGCTTATATTGAACCTTATGGTCCTTTTAATAAATTTTGGGGGGACCCTTCGGTTTCTGTAGCTTATGTGGTACTCTGAGAATTTAGTGAATTCTGGAAAAACCCAGAGGACGTTGTGGCCAGACCAGATTACTACCCCCTCCCCTCGTGTTTCCAACCTCCTGGACGTCATCTCTTCCCTTCCTTCCGCCTCCCTTTGCCCTAAAAGTGTCCAAACATTGTCGGATAACAGTCCCCCTTTGTCTCTAGGCTCCAGGTGTCAATATCGCGTGAAACACACCGTGTAATGAGTACACACACAAGGGAGGACAATGGGGGTCACTACGGGTCTCCCGAGCTACGGTAGCTCAGACTAATTGCCACCGTAGCTCATTATGTACGCAGATTACGCACCTGAGAGCAGCAATACGGAAACGAGTAATCCTGTTAATATTCACGCTTCGCAGCACTCGACACCGACAATTATGGGAGGGTGAAGGGCGCACCGTGACAGTTAATGCGCACTTGAGGAAAGTTATGGAGACGGAGGGTAATTAAGAGTTTAGGGAGTTTACAGGAGTAATTAGGATCTCTCTTTCTCTCTCTCTTTTCCTCTTCCTGTCTCTATGACTCCAAGCCTGTCTCTCTATCTGTCTCTCTGTCTCTCTGTCTCTCTGTCTCTCTGTCTCTCTGTCTCTCTGTTTCTCTGTATCTCTGTCTCTCTGTCTCTCTGTCTCTCTGTCCCTCTGTCTCCCTGTCTCTGTCTGTCTCTCTGTCTCTCTCTTTACCTGCCTCTCTCTCTTTACATCTTTGTAATCCCTCGACCAAAAAGTCAAACCCCAATTATCCCAACGCCATTTCCAAATGACAGTCTGTTCTTTTCAGACTTATTTCTGTTTGTAGTTTTCCTCCCTCCCCAGAAGAAGTCTTTTCATTAGCTTTTCTCATTTCCCAACGCCTGGTTGCACTCTTAAGAGTGGCAGTCGTCTGCTCCACTTGGCACGGCCGGTGCTGCCTGGCACCGGTGCTTCATTCGTACAAGCTCCGTCTAGTAAATTTGAATCTGGCGCCTTTCAAGATGACGAGATCCCGCTACCGTAAGCCAGCTCTGATCTAGCCGCCTTCCTTTGTTTAAAGCGTGTCGCGGGTCAAGTACTTGCCTTTTCATGTCAGTGTCTCATCTTTTTGTACTGTCTCGTTTTCTCTCTCTTTCTAACTCTCTGTCTCTCTGTCTCTCTCTCTCTCTCTCTCTCTCTCTCTCTCGGAGTAATAAAAACCTCATTTTCAGGTGTTTTCCTTCCCCGTCATTGCTCGCAATGGATTCGGTCAATCGAACGAAGAATTTCCTCTCGCACTCGAAAGGTCAACCGCCGCCGCAGCCGAGGAAGAGAACTCGTTTCCCTCGATACGCAACCTCTCCACTTTCTCCTGCAGTCGCCGTCGGCGGCCGTTAGAATTGGGGTGTCGGGAAGGGCAAAAAGGGGTTACATTTTTCAAAATCTGTAAAATGTTTAGTAAACTTTCTTGTAACTCAGACATTTCACTAATTATCAACAAATTTTTACAAATACAAAACGCGAAAGTCAAAGTTTAACGTGATGTATCGTTATTTATGCCGCAATTTGAAGCCCTCGTTGGAAAATATTCAATTTTTTTGGTTTTTTTGGTTTAAAATTGATGAAAAACGGCAAAATCTTTGTTTGTCGGGTTAACATTTGAAATTTATTGGTCAGACCGTCATTTGTAAATGGCGTTTGATAAAATTCTTTTTTTAAACATTTCAGTCTTGAGCGTCATTTGGAATTTATCGTTGGTTAAATTCAGTTTTACTTTGCAATCATTTTTACGTCGTAATTTTGATATCACCGTTTACCGTTAAAAAGCATACTAAAAGTGTTGGTTCAGACCGTAATTTGAAATGAGTCGTTGCAAAAAATACAATTTCAGTGCACAATGTTAATTTAAAACTGAAAATTTTCGATTTCGATGTTTTAACCATGAATGGGAAATTTTGTTCGAAAATACCTAAATAATCCCAGGGGGAGCTGCCTGTCAGTTGGAGCTCTCGTACTGTGATATTCTAAGTTTGCTTAATTTTGAGATGTAATTTGGCAGTGTCGTTGGAAAAATAGCGATTTTTGTTGTAAACATGAGTTATAATCTTAATTTATGGTAATATTTGTAAAGTTTATGTTTTATTATGTATTTTGTAAAATAAACGATTTCTCTGTTTCTTCGTTCCTCTCTTTCCCTCATCCCTCTCCTATCAATCGATTCCTCTATCGTTTGTTGCATCCTCGGCTGCCCATAAACGTTCCTTCCAGCCAGCCGGTGTGGCTGCTGCCAGCCGCTGATGGCGTCATACCACTGCTGCCAGCCGTTTTTGTTTTTCCTCTCCACCTCTCCTACCTTTTTTGCCTCAAATGTCCCCCAGGGGCGGGCAGATCCCCCTCTTCCCCTTTTCTCCCAAAAGGGCATCAACAGGAGCACCCAGCTTAGCACTTGCGACAGCCGGCTGGCAATAGAGACTTCGGCTGGCACTAGCCTCTCGCCGGCTGGCACTGACCTGGGGTCACACTCTCGCGCCAGCCGGCATTTAAATTTTCGCGCAATATCTCTTTCTCTTTGAGGCGCCGATCCAGACACCTCATCGATATGCACTTTTTGGGATTAACCCCATGGGAAACGTCGCCAAATGTGATCAGGCGACACGTTTTACCCCATTTTGCGCATTTTCAACTTAAATCACTCTGTTCGACGCGGAATTTCAGGCACAGTTCGAAAAATGATAAAAACTAATTTTCTACAACGATCCAAAGTCAGCGTGTCATAACTTGTTCCGTAATTCGGACGTCTCGTTAGAAAATAATCAAACATTTTGATTTTTGGACTTAAATTTTACTAAGCGTCAACGTGCCAAAGTTATCGTGTCGACACTTATTCATTGCGATAAAGTGTTTATGCCGTAAGTTGGAGCACTCGTTGGAGAAATGAAAATGTTTGATTTTTCGGTTTAAGTTTCATTAATAAGCTGTAACATGATAGTCATAAACGTTCTTATTCAAACCGTCATCTGGATATTGTCGTTGTTAGAATTCAAAACCTTTATGTCGTAATTTGGATCAATCGTTGGAAAAATTTCAAATTTTAACGATTTTCTTGTTTTTTCGACACGGAAACTTTAGACCATTTTCAAAAAAGGAGTAAAACTAATTTTTTACAACGTTCCAAAGTTATCGTTTCATCACTTATTTGTCATTTAACCCTTTTTCTCCCGTAATTTGGAGCACTCGTTCGAAAATAATGAAACGGTTTATTTTTCCGGTGTAAAACTGATAACTAAGCGTCATTTGGATTTTGTCGTTGGTAAAATTGGGTTTGACCTTATGAAATTTCAAATGTCGTAATTTTTTTCTAAAAAGCTACTTTTTGCAAAATTCTGGGGAAAAAAATTGTTACGTGTAGCTTTAAAAAAATCGTTGCTTAACAAAGAAAACTTGTCATTGGGCGCCAAAGTTATCGTGTTGTATTTTTCAGGACATTTTTGACTTTTTCGACCACAGTTGCTTTCCACGCGGAAATTTTGGCACTTAGTAGAAAATTAGTAAAAAGTTGGTTTTAAGTGCATTTTACGATGACAATTTCTTACGAAACACCCATGTTTGCTCGAAAAACGCGTAAATTTCGTCACCTACGCCGACTGATTTCGAATCACTCCGTACAAAGTCTGAGAAACTCATTTATTTTTATTTTTTAATAACCGAGAGTTTGCAAAATGTGCTGAAACCAAAATAAAGCCAAAGTTACTATGAATTTCGCAATGGAGCGCGTTTAAATCAACTAATTCTCCCACTTTCAAGTGTTTTTAATGGGAAATTTAACTTTTAGCAATAAACGCGCTCCATTGCTAATGACCGCGACGCGACCGCCCACGACGCTCCAAACGTGATCGCAGCGCAGCGCGCCATGCAAGTTTGCAAATTTTAATTGAAAAATCTAATCGACCAGTTTTAAAGGAAATTTTGTAATTTAGAACTTTGAAAAGCATAATACGTACAATTTCCTGTAACATTCACTTCCCTAAAACTCGGGCCGGCCCGAAAAATTTTACCTATTTGCCCGTTTTGTGAGAATTCTCCCTTAACTCCACAAAACAGCTTGTCGTACAGCTGGCGCTAACTGGTTTCCTCCCTCGATCCCGCGTTCTTCCCATCTTTTTTGTCTTCAGAAGATGGACCCGCTCTCCGGCAGGCCTCTCTCCGACCTTCTGCCGTTCAACGACCTCGTCTCGAACTTTGCCGCCTCCTTCTTGAATTACCCTCAAGTGAGTCTTTTTTTTCCACTTGGGAGGTCTCCATATTGCCTTTTTCTTAATGGGAGGTCCCGAAATACTCTATTTTCCTTGTGGGAGGTCCCTGAAATTCTCTATTTTCTTCTATGGAGGTCCCAAACTGCTCTGTTTTCTGAACGGGGGGTCCCGTCTCAGTTTTCTCCTTGGGAGGTCCTTAAATTGAACTTCCCACTCGTTGAAACTGTAAAACACCTCTTTCCGCTTGATTTCCGGGCGACCGCCGCGGGCGTTGATGACGTAATCACCCTCCCATTACGGTATCACACTTCCGCCTGCTTCGCCGCGGCGCAAAGATGAAATCAGCTACCGTAACCCGTCGGGCGGAGAGAGAGACATCAACACATATATAGGTGTGGTCATGCACCGCCTGAAGAGAGACTTAACGAGTGAGGAGAGGAACAAGTGTAACTGGGTGGGCTGAGGCTATTAGGAACCTCTTGACTCTCGGGTGCGAATCGGGAGGTCAAGTGAGAGAGAGAGAATGACAGAATATCAGGAAGGGATTGAGACAGGGAGGCAAAAATGAGAGAGAGAGAGAAAAAGAGAGAGATAGAGAGAGATAGAGAGAGAGAGAGAGATGAGATAGAGAGAGATATGAGACTCTTTGATAAGTTTGCAAAATGCGGCACCATTTCTGACAAACTGCCATTGGTCGCGCGATTTTCAGCTAACTTTTCAATTTATCGATTTTTACACCTTTCTTACACAAAATTTAGCAAAAATACATATTTTTATTAAAAAATACGCGTAACTTTCAAATCTTGGAGAAATTGCGCTTATGGCAATGTTCACCGTTTGACTGTAAACGCGCCCCATTGATAAAAAGAGAAAATTTTCCTCGTTTTTCTGTTTCATTGCAACTTTTATCGATTTTCATCTGGGTTTGTAAGTTATCGATTTCTACATAGTTTAATACTCCAATCCAAGAAATTTGCATATAAATTTTTAAATCTGAAAAATGCAGGGTTTTCGACAAAAATAGCAATTTGAGCATGATTTTCGGAAAATTAGTAAATTTTTGATTATTTTCGCTAGACCTGCAAAAATGTGCATGGTTTTAGGCAAAAATTTGCAGTTGCTGCGCGGCTTTTTTATGGAAAACGCAGGTGCCGCACAGTTTTACTACAATATTGCAAGCGGTGCACGGTTTTCCGGAAAATTCTCTTTTTGAGCGCATTTTTTAAAGGATAACTGGACTTGATACGCACTTTTTTTTTGAAAGTAGCGTTCAATTACTGATTGTAAACGCGCCCCATCGCTAAAATAAAATAAACGTACTGCAGTTTTTTAATTTTCGCACAATTTTCGTAAAACTCATATGGTTTTGCAAAAAATGCAGCTGCTACGCGGTTTTTGGATAAAACTGCGATTTGCCGCACGGTTTTGCGGCAACATTGCAGGCGGGGCGCGGTTTTCTTGTCAAGTTTGCCGCGCGCGCACAATTTTTTGAAATGCTGTGCAGTTTTTGGATGAATTGCTGTTTTGTGCATGGTTTTTGTAAAACTGCCAAAATCGCACTGTTGTTCAGAAAATATTCGGCGTTTGCTGGAAAATGCCAGTCCCCCGCGGGCTCTTTCCTCCTCCTCTTTCATCGCAGAAGTCGTCGTCGGAGTGCTCTAGTCGAAAACAACGCGCCGCAGGTGTCCCCGGTGCACCACCGTACCCTCCAGAAGTTCGGAGGGGGAATCGATGTGAGGGAGGGGCGTGGTGGAGGGGGCGCTGAATGGGCGCTGATGGCCGGCCACCGAGGGGGGGGGTCGCCCGGAGGCATCGCAGCAGAAGGAGGAGAGGAGGAGGGAAGACGACTGAAAGAGCGGGCGAGCGTGGCGGGCGCGCCGGCCGCGGGCCTTTGAAAGCGCATACAAAAGAGTGAATAGCGGGAATGGAGCGGTGGATTCAAAAGAAACAATGCGCTGTAATGATTGGGCCGTCCACCCTCCCCACCCCAGTCAGCCACACTGCCACCAGCACAATGCGCACGCACCACACACCCCTCCTACTCTTCTTCAGAAGCTTCTGAAGCTTCTAAAGCCTTCAGAAGCCTTCAGAAGCACCTTACCCTCGATTTCCACCCCTCCCGGGACACTTCTATCTCATTCTCATCTACATTAGTTAAGGCTACTAAGGCCTAAACCCACTTATTCTCTATTTCCGTCAACTAGTGACGTCAGTTACAATGATTTATGACGTCATTTGGTTTTTTAATGACGTCATATTCACTTTGGCACCTTTAAAAGGACCATAAGGAACAGTATGACAACCCAAAAGTAATGATTTAACCTCAAATGACTTAAGGACTTACGAAAGTGCAAAGTGATGCCACTATGGTTGTTAGTGACGTCATTTAGTGACTTAGGTGACGTTACCATAAATGGTCTCAACGTTTTAAATGGCCTAAAGCGCGTTAATATGGGATAAGGCCTTAACGACCTTCCTGGTTTTACCTTGAGTGGATTATCGGTTAAGGCCTTGAATCAGTTAAGTGATAGCCTGAGGGAATTCATATATCGTTTTTAAGTTAAGTCACTACCCTATGTGATGTCACTTTCATTGTTTGTGATGTCATCTAGGGGCTTAAGTGACGTCACAATTTTGCCTCTGAAATACCCTAACTATTTAAGATTACCTTAACGCGTTAATGTTTGGTAGGGCCTTAACGACCATAATGATGGTACCTTGGTTAGGGACCTACAACAGCGAATAACTTTCTAAAGTGTAAATTTAGAACTTAAAACTTTCTTGTTTACCTCAAGACGTACTGTTTACCTAAAGTACACTAAGATTAACGCCTCAAGAGCCTTAGCGTGGAATTTTTTACTTAAAAGAGGTTATATGGTTAGGGTTTTGCCTAAAGCACTTAAGGTTTAAAAGATTTAATGCCTTAAGATCATTAAAAACTTAAATTACTTACTTACACTAACGTTTCCCTGCGCATTAAAAAACAAACAAACAATTTATCAAAAAAGAAACCTAAGGTTGTCGGGGTAAGGTCAACCTTAAGAAATTTATCTAACTTAAATAGAGAAAAAGTGTACTCAATCGGGAAATTAAAAGCGCCCCATTGCTAAACTTCCATAAAACGCCCATAAAATACGAGAAATGAATCGATTTAGACCTTTAAAATGAGATTTTCTGAAATCCACTAACACTCTTTAGGTAATCCCAAAAATTAAGTCCCTAAACACCTTAAACATTACAACTTAAGCCGTAACATTCCTTTAATTTCACACCTACTCGATGTACCATATGGTACCCCAAAGCCTTGTAAGAGCCCGCGCGGCCCCGTAATTGGGTCGAAATGTTACTTCGCACCTCTAATGACAGAGTTGTGTCGCTTAAGTGTTAAAATGACCATAAGGTGCTGAATAAGGTCAACATTAAGGTAGTTATTTAAATTGCAGTGAGAAATAAAGCACTCCATCTGGAATGTAAACGCGCCCCGTTGCTAAAAACCGCCGCGCTACCGTCTAACGCGCCTAAAACACTATAAATGAACCGATTTAGACATTTAAAAAGGCGATTTTCTGAAAACCACACCTTTTATCGGATTAAAACCTCTCCTTTCTGCAAATTCTCGTGTTTCATTGAAAATCTCGTAGAAATACCGCCCAGTCTGCAGGTGGATAAGGTTAATCTCCTGTTCTTTGGTTAAATTAGGCCGTTTTCAGAAGAGATTTTCTAATTACAAGTTTTTTTCGATTTACAAGATTTCGCTGTGGGAACCTGCGTATTGAGGGCGTACTTGAGCGGAAAAGAGGGGCCACGGCCTCCCCCATAGCGGATTAACCCCAAATCCACCCCATATTCGCTCGATTAACGCGGTTAATTAGCATTTCTGCCAGTTATTGATATTTTTCAATCAAAATATTCACGACAGTGATTTTTTCTGAGCGAAAAATGATGCTTCTTATGATATTATGCCATTTAAAGGTCTATATCTCAAAATCTAATCGATAAATCAACCAATAGATGGAAAACTAGCCATTCGTAAAATCCCTTTAAGAAAATAAATTTTAAATTATACATTTTGAACATATTTTAAAATAGGAAAAATAGACTGCGCTGCGCGTCGTGACTTTAGCACTGGAGCGCGTTTACCAACCGATGAACGGTTTTCATTCAAAAATGCTGTGAAAAATGACTAAACACGCCTATTTAAAAGTTAAATTTGATATATTTGTATTTTAAGCGTTCACTTTGCGGCAATTCGCAATAGAGCGCGTTTACTCAACCTACTGAAAACGCGCTTCATTGCGAAAAAACGCGACAGCTCTAAAAAACTACTTTTCCAATTAAAAACAAACAACTTCTCAAATTTGAACTGTAAAAAAGGCTTTAAATTTGCTATAATTTGCAGGCATTCGCAGTAGGGCACGCTTACGACGTGGAAGAAACTTTTATAAAAATAAAAACTAAGTACCGCATGACAAAATATACCATTTTCAGAAAATTAGAATTTTGTTGATCGAAAAGAACGATTATTCGCAATGGAGCGCGTTTCCTGATATCCCTTTCTGGGTAAGTGCGCTAAAATACAAAAGTTTAGTTTACAAAATTAATTTACATCTTATTTATGTTTTACTTTTGTAAACAAAAAGTTTGCCATACTGTTCCTTTCTACCCTTTTCACCAAGAAAAATCGATTTCCTGCCTCAATTTTCTTGAAAAACCCGTCGTCTTTCCCATAATTGTTCTTCCTCTGCCTTCCTTTCCCTCCTTTCCTTCGGCCACATGGCTCCCAGTGCTGCTGGCAGCCTTCGGCCGCCCGGCCGCCGGCGGCCTGCCGTTCCGGGAGTCGTTGGCGCCATCATCGACTCGTTCAAGGTTCGACGAGCATCGATCGACCTTGTCACATTGCCTCCCCGCCGCTCTGCGTCCTTTGATCTACTTTTTGTTTCTTTTTGCCTACAGTACTATAAAAATTACTGTAAATTCCACAGTATCCCCAAGAATTCTGTAACTATTGCCAGCCGTTCCCGCCCTGCGGGAGATGTTCCTCGGTGCAGCCGGCTGTCTCCTCGCCGTCGCCGTCGGAACGAAGCGCGCTGATCAAAGTGACACTTCTGTATAACCAGCCGGCTGCCTGGAGACTGCCTCCTGCTGCCACCCGGCTGGCACCTTCGATACTACTACTGCCAGCCGGTTTTGACGAACATATCAATTTTCATGGTTCAATTCGTAAACATCACATTTTTGCACTATATTTCGAAGCAGTGCCTAAAATTTGGTAGATATACGTTTTCTTGTGACAAATTAGCGATAGAGCGCGATTACTTCCACAAAATGGATCGATTTCTTTCGAGAACAATGAATTCGTATTGGAGCACATTTTCTTTACAGTCACAAAAAATTGTCATTGCAGCACTTTCTCCGATTAACAATGGACCGCGTTTTTTCCCAAGGCACCGTTAATTTCATACTGGAGCGCGTTTACTCCCTATATTTGAAGTATTACATTTTAATGGATTGAAACACAGCCGGAAAAACGATTTTTTATTTTTTGTAAAAAAAACATTTTTTTATTTTTTTGCATTTTTAAAGAACCAAAAAAATCGCAATGGAGCATGATTATTATTTTGCCACTATTGCATGATGGATTATCTTTGGAGTAGCTTTACCGAGGTTTTGGTATATTCACCATTTTTGCGCTGGAGCGCGGATACTTGAGCACCAACTTTACATTTTCTTAACTTGTACTGGATAACAAATACTAACAATTAGTAAGATTGAAGGCATTAGCATTAGAGCGCATTTACATATTTCCCAATCTGCTTTTGATATCTCTCTCTCTCTCTCTCTCTCTCTCTCTCTCTCTCTCTCTTTCTATATCTTTGTCTCTCTTTGTCTCACTCTCTCAGTCTCCCCTCTCTCGGTCCCAATATGCTATGTCTCTTGTATATTTCTCACTCACTATCTCTCCCTCTTCTCTCCTCCGTTTCTCTCTCTCCCTCCCTCCATCTCTCACTCTCTCTCTCTCTCTCTCTCTCTCTCTCTCTCTCTCTCTCTAACTGTCGCCTCTTTTGTCTCTCTCCCCCACCCTCACCCATTCTCCTCCCGTCTCACTCTTATTACGAGTATTGAGAGGAGTCATCTCTCGTTGTGTGTCTGTGTGGCATAATGCCGCGTGTTCCACGCCGTCATGCATGCGGAATCGCCTCCTCTCCCGTCTCTCTCCGTCTCCCTCTCTCAGCCGTGATTCCCCCGCTAATTAACGTGGGCTAATTACCCGTCGCGGGTCCCGAGCGGAAAACGCTCCGGAAGCCGAGTGAAAGCCCGAGGGAAACGCCCCGCCCCAAACACGCTTTGTCACGGCACAACTGCCACTTCCGGACCACCGGCACAGGGGAAAATAAGGGAATTCCGGACCCCCCCCCAGGGATTACCCCACCTGGGTGGTCCCCAAATTGAGAAATCGCTAATTTCCGTGTTGAAATGGTCACATCGGCGCGCGGAAGGCGCGGGACGCCGACGGCTGGCTGGTGGTTGGCTCAGCTGCTGCCAGCCGCTTCCCCCGATCAGTGGGGAGTACTAATAAGTCAATAAATGGTGGGAGAATCAGCCCATCAGCCATTGTTCTGCCGATTCGTTAGTCCGATGAGATGCAAACGGGAACTATTGTCCTTTTTCGACGGGGGCGCAGGAAGTGGTCAAAAATGGGCTTCATAGAACTGCTCTGAAGCTAGGCAACTTTTAGTGGTTCAAGACCGAAATTCATAATTTTTGGGTTTTAGGGCCTTGCGGGGGGGGGGCTTTGCCTTAGGAGAAATTCTGCTTGCCTACTTAATACAGTCACACACCATTTTTCATAATCAAACATTTCCATTAGGTATTTAATGACTTTACGACTGCCATCTTATTTTACCTAAACCCTTAAGGCGTTTAAATAAGGTAATTAGGTAGTTTAAACGTGGTATTTAGGCTCTAACTATGTGGATGTTGTCCTAAGTGCGTCTTTAGGGTAGTTAAGTACTTAACTTTCCATGGCGGTCTACCTTAAGAGTTAAAGCACCTTGGGAACAAACTGTTGTGAGTTTCTAAACTGAAGCAAAAAGTTTGAGTGCAGTGCCTTAGGGCACTTTTGGGTAGCTTAGTTGCCTAAGGTATCTTGGTACTTCAATCATCCAGGTGATCCCTTCCTTACTACCCTAAGGTTTAGGTCACTTAAGGCCTTAATGTTGTCAGTTCGCCCAGCTGAAAAGGAAGTTTTCACTTATGTGCCTTAGTTTAATTTAGGTGCTTAGCTAAGGTACTTAGGTACTTAACTGTCCCAAGTACACCTTGTGACCTTAAGGCCTTAAGCACGTAAGGCTTTAGCTCAAAAGCATGGAGTAACTACATATTAACGTAACTAGGTTTTGTGTTATCGTGTGACCTTAGGGCCTTAAATTAAAGGTTCTTGCCTTAGGCATCCATCTTATGATGACATGGTACTGAGTGCATCCTTTTCTTTTACCCTAAGGATTAAGGTATTTAAGGAACAATCGGTTGTCAGCTCGCCGTGCTGAACTAAGAAGAACTTGACTAATGTGCCTTAGGGTACTTTAGGCGCCCAGCTAGGTACTTAACCCCCCCAGGTGCTCCCTCTCCTGAAAGAGTTGTGCTAATTGGCGCCAGCCGTGGGCCGGCCAGCCTAATCAATCATTCTGGGGCATCAGCGGCTAGTTATCCATTCGCGGTGGGATATTTGTGTCGATCATCGCTAATGAGCTCATACGACTTCACGGGGCGCGCCAGAGCATACTGTAGCTCGACGAGGCGTCCTCCTCTTCCCTCCAGCCGCCGTCGTTTTACTGCCCGGTAAACACGGGCGGCGAGCAGCACGAAGACAAACACGTACTGCTGTACGGGTTGTCGAAAGAGTGAGAGAGACAACCAGCATGCCGGCTGGCTGGAGGATAAGAGACAGCCGGCTGGCGGTAACTGGAGGAGGACAGGGTGGCCGAGCGGGTGGCAGCAAGGTCAAGGTCAAGGGGCTGTAAATGTGAAGGTGGAAAGTTCAAAAGCCATAAAGTCGAGAGCAGAAAAATGAGGTTTTTCAGTGACAGCTGAAATCTAGATAGTGACAGCCGTCTGTCACTAATAATTTCGACAAAACTTAGTTTCAGCAATCGGCTGAAAGTGCTGATTCTGAAAGTTTGAAAATCTGTTGCAATTTTACAGAAAATCACGCGGATAACGGCTGTCTAATTCAAAATTACGTCTAAAACTTATAAACTAGGCCACGCCCCTTTTTTATTTCAGTTTTCAAATTCCATCTGTGAAATACAAAGTAATGTTTTATCAGCAAAAAAATACCATTTGGTATTCTAGTTTCACTGCAAAAAATCGTGTCCAATTCCGTAGAAGTAGGCCACGCCCCATTAATTCTTTTGATTTACAAATTTTGCGCTTGAAGATGTTATAGATTTTAAAACTGCGAAAACTGTATTTTTTTCATGTTTTTGTTCATAACAAAATGGACAAGCAGCGACCGTACTCAAAATTATGGGTTTTAAAACAACTAGGCCACGCCCCTTTTGTACTTCAGTTTGAAGATTCAGTCCGCAAAGCCTTTGAAAAACCGAAGACAATACAATGTTATGTTTCTGCAAACATAAAAAACGAGCTTATAAAAACACTTCTCCATGTTGTTGTTTTTTTATAAACTAGGCCACGCCCCTTTTTATCTGCCAAGTTTCCGGTTTCGTTTGTTTTAAAACCTTGAACTTCAAATCTTTCTCTTTTGTGTAGTTTCTTTCACAAATTGCGGTGAAAACAAAAGGTACATTTCCACATTTTAGCTTTTATAACTAGGCCACGCCCTTTTTGCTTACCAATTTTCGATATTCGACTGCTTCAAAGTCCGGATCCTTGTCCTTTGGGCATTCCCTCCCACAGTTTGTGAAGGAAACGACATTTTTATGCTGTTTCGCTTTCCATAAATTAAGCCACGCCCCCTTTTGTGTACCAAATTTCAAATTTCGTTGCCTGCTTTAAAGTCCGTAATTCCGTCCTTGAATCCTCGAGCGATTCTCGACAAGTTTCAAGCGCGTTCTGCGGCCGTCCGGTTCCTTTCCCCCCTCCCAGTTTGTTGTCAGCAGCAGCAGCGGGTACCTTTGGGAGAAAAATTCAATTTCACTCCAGGTGCGGGGGATTTACCTGCCCATTCCGGGGGATTAAGCCGTCATTTCGCCCCCGGCACCCTTTCATCGGATCAGACCGAAATCGTCGGTGCAAATTACGCTTTTACGCCACCTTTTCCCCCAAGAGATCGGGATTAATGAACACGGGCGGACGTGCGATTCGTGAAAATTTTTAAATATTTAAAATAAATGATATTAAAGTGAATACAAACTGAATAACGAAGTAAAACGTAACACTACCACGCAGTTGTTCCGCTGAATGCGTCCCGAAACGATGAGTCAAAAGGAAGGAAAATCCATTTTTAGGCAAAAAAATCTGCTGGATCCATTAATGGATGCACAAAACGTACAAAACAATCCTAAATGGAAAGTTTCACAAAACATTGTGAATAAAATTGAAATTTATATCGAAAACAGTGAGATACAGTACTTTTGCAGAATCTTCGCGGTCTTTTGAGCCATATGCTTAGCGAATTAACGAAATTCATACATCAAACGATACGAAATCGAAAGTTTTACCAAAAATTGTGAAGAAATCTGAAATTTACATCGAAAACAATGAGATACAGTAATGTTTGCCGACCCCCCCCACCCCCACCCTGAATGGGTCCCGCAACGAAATGTCAAAGAGGGGCAAAATTTGCCGGGTTTGGGGAAAAACAGCAAAACTGTAACACAATTCCAATTTTTTTTAATCCTACGCGGAAAAGATTCGCCAAAATCCTTGTTTTTGTATCGATTTTCATGAAAACCATGCTGCCAATCGCAAATTTTTGTGAAAACCCATCAGAAAATGCAAAATTAGTTCAAAAATCTGTGAAAATTGCTTGGGTAAGAAAAATGGCGCAGCAGATTGCCTAGTTTTGAGAAAACTGTGCGCTGAATGGCAGACGTGCCCGAAAACCGTGCATCAATTGCAGAAGATGGTAAAAACCGTGCAACGACTGCAATTTTCACTGAAACAACCCGAAAATAAATTGAATGTTTTAATGAAAACGAAAAACTGCGAAAAATGCCTTTTGTTTTCGAAACAAACTTGGAAGACTCAAAAATTTCCACTAGTGCCCGCAGCGTTCCTCACCTCTCAGTGTCCCGGAATTCCTCCCCTTCCCCACCTCCACTCCCCTCTCCCTTCAAAATCTCCAAAATCCCTCCCCAGGTACGTATATTATTGTTATTCTGTTTAATAATTCCCGCCGTCGCGTCAATCGCCTTTCTCCGGGCGTGAAAGCGCTCGAAATTGCTCCTTTTTGTGTGCCAACACTAATAATGGGCCCGCCGGCGGCGGCGCGTTCACTCGATTATTATCCGACCACCATTTTTCTCTTTACACGTCGTTTACAAGCGCGCCGGCGGCGGCGGAAGTTTGTAATTTCTATGGTGTTGCGAAGAAAAGAGGCGGCGGAAAAGTCGGCTACCCCCTAAGGCGCTTCCCGCCGGGAGGACGGGTGGGAGGACAGGTCGTATCCGAGAAATGTTTGCCGAGAGTGAAGGGCGGCCGGCGCTTGTCGATTTTACAAGCGCCCTGACCGTTATGCTAATAAGGAACAAATAGGGTTAGAGGGGAAATTAGAGAGAGGAGGGAGAGAGAGGGAGAGAGATAGAAAGAGAGAGAGGGGGAGAGAGACAGACATACAGGCAGAGTAGAGAGAGAGAGAGAGCGTGTGTGTGTGTGTGAGAGAGAGAGAGAGAGAGAGAAGCAAACAGAGAGCGAGTGAGAGAGGGACAAACTTGGAGAGAGACATTACTAACACAACGAGGCAGAGAGATTTAGAGAGCGAGACAGATGCAGATAGAAAATTAGAGAAAGAGAGAGAGAGAGAGAGAGAGAGAGAGAGAGAGGGGGGGACAGAGAGATAGAGAGAAAGAGAGAGATGCATAGAGAGGAGGAGCGAAAGAGACAGACAGAGAGAGGGATAGAGTTATTAGGGGGTTCAAGAAAACGAGGCAGAGAGATTTAGAAATTTAGAGAGAGAAGGGGAGGAAAGTGAGGCAGAAAATGAGAGAACATGAGAGACAAATAACAAAAGATGGAAAGAGGGGTTATTAGGATGCATAGAGAGAGAGTTAGAGAGACAGACAGATGGAGAGAGAGAGAGAGAGAGGGGCGAGAGAGAGACAAAACTTAACAAATTCGCTTTGAAACCATAGTTCACAAAGGTCGATAAAAATATCTGATTCACCCGATTTTGTAACCCACCAGCCGATTTCTTACGGGTTTGACCAACTTCCGGAAGATATTAATTGAAATTCGCCAATTTCCATCCAAATCACCCCGTTTCAATAGGCTTTGAATAGAAAAATGAGCTATTTCATCCAACTTTTGAGCTAAATCCTCTTATTTACTCCTGAATGCTGGGGGATTTGTGTGAAATGCGTGTGAATGTCACCCGCCGGCTTCCCCAAAGGCACGCTTCGGCCGCCGGCGAAGCAACAATGCTAATCATAACAATTCCCTTTCACCCCTCTTCAATAGATCAATCGTAAGGTTATCGGCTGGTCGGAAGGGGCTGAAGGCAGCTGGGCACGCGGTAGCCCCGCCCCTTTCGGCGATTGGCGGAGGGGGGCGCGCGGGGCCCCGCCCCGCCGCCACGCCCACCGGGCCTATTGTGCTGCTGCTGCTGCGAGTCCACACGCACACACCCACAACCCCCACTAAACATAATGATGACTATGATGGAACAGGACTTGAAGCCCATGCACGACTACCCCATCTGGACCGGGATGGCCTTCCCCATGGGTGCGCCAGGAGCTTCCCAACCTTCGATGGACGACATGGATGGTCCCGACTCGCCCGACTCAAAAGATGGCAAAAAGAACGATGAAAGGTGAGTATTGTTTCCCATTTTCACGCGAGTCTTTTGAATTTTCTCTTTTGAATGCCTCCCTTTGAGGCAGACGCACCCCCGCGCCAACTCTAATGGCGCCATTGTACTTCCGCGAGACGCATTGAAAACAAACCCAATTCACACCGAAGAGTCAAGGGCCAATAGGGAGTGAACCCTAGGGCCACACTCCCGTATTACTCCCAATTAACCCTCTGAGAACAGCGCCGTGTCGAACAATTCTAGTCGCTTTTCAGGATTACTCCTTCCTGCGAACATAACCCGCGGGGTTCTCTTAAAAGTCGCTTAATTTTATAACTACATTTACAACAATACAATATTTAATTCTTAATTTTGCTTTATTTTACTATTGAATTAATACATTCTTTTTTATACTTTTGTTCTACTCAAATCTTGTCTTAACTTTGCCGGGTTACGGAAACTTTTTGTAACTAAAACTTTTTAGAAATATCTTTTATTGTAAAAATGGTTTTACAACCTTTACATTATAAAACTCTTTATTACCTTTTTTTGTTTTGGTCCGGTTTACGGTAACTCATGACAAATTTATTTAAGAATACGGTCAGTTGATAAATTTTTTAAGGGTTATGGTAACTTAGCCTTCAAAATCACATTTTTTTATTATTCTTACATTATAATTACATATTTTCGCTTAGAAACTCACTTTTTAAGGGTTAATGGGTACTGTAACATTGGGGCATGTTAATCTTACCAAACCAAAATTCACTCGTTAGTGTCAATTTCAAGTGTTCGTCTTTATTCTGGTTATAACATGTTTTCGTTTATAAAAACACGTTTTTAAAGAAAAAATACATATGCGAATAAAAAATAAAAACTATAATTCGATTTTCCCCAGACGTTTTATTCATTTTTACACTCACTCAAAAGTTTTCTCAGATCAATGTTACAGTAACCCAAAGGGAAATCATTTATACTTTTAAAACTTATGCTGATTTTTTTTTACAATACAACATTTTAAATGTAAAATAGTTTGTATTTTATTGAATTCCGATCCCATTTTACATTTTTCGCTTGAAACCGGTCTCAACGAGGTCGCGGCGCCTTGCAACACAGCGCGATCACAGGGTTCTCCAGGAGGGATCAATTTTTTTAATGAAAAATGATAAAATTAGTTTAAATTTTGTAAATGTTACAAAATACGAACAAATAGTGGATTTTAATAGTAAATTAGCCTACTGTAACCAATTGGCGCGCTTAAAAATGGAAAATTTCACGGTAGTTGTAGTGGTACGCAATTACGTACCTAATTATTCAAGCCACAGTAAGCCTTCGTTGAGTAACTGTTTAATTTCAGAGTAAAGAGGCCGATGAACGCCTTCATGGTTTGGAGCAGAGGGCAGAGGAGGAAAATGGCGCAGGTTTGTTTTACAATCAATCGATATCCATTTTCTGGCGTGAAACTGAAAATATGAATTATTTTTCAGGAAAACCCCAAAATGCACAATTCCGAGATCTCCAAACGGTTGGGAACCGAATGGAAACAGTTGAATGAGCAGGAAAAGAGGCCGTTTATCGATGAAGCAAAACGCCTCAGGGCTATTCATATGAAGGTAAGGCCTTAAATTAAGGGGATAATACAAATCTTCGTTTTAGGAGCACCCCGATTACAAGTATAGGCCGAGAAGAAAGACCAAGGCCATGCAGAAGAAGCCCTTGGGAATGGGACCTTTTGGAGTGATGGACCCTCTTAAACAACAGGTGGGGGGATGAATTTTATATCTAAATGGGATAAAAAGTAGTATTCTAAGTTATTTTGTAAAACAAAAATGTTTACTTGGGCGGGGACTCGAACCCCGGACCTCTCAAGCCGCAGTTTGCATTGCTAACCACTACACCACTGTGTGAAAGCGGCCGCTAGCACCTAGGTGTATTTAACCCCACCTACGCGGCGAAAATTGCAAAAATCGTTCAATTCTCGATATTTCGAGCAATTAGTGCCTTTATGTGCTATATTTTCTATTTTCCACCCCAAATCTTCTATTTTCGTCCCTTTACGTCAAAATCGGTTGCTTACGGGTCAAACCATGCTTGTTTTTGTCATTTACACACGTAGATTCGCTGTTTTGTCTATGTTTTTGGCTTTCTAGTCAAGAAAATAGAGAAAATTACGTAGTTTTTGTACTTTTCGGGGTGAAATATTGTATTTTGGTCTTTAGTGGGAAAAGTTAGAGGATTAGGAAGAAATGTCATCCAGGGACAGGAAGTTACTGGTGTTTGACGGGGCAAAATGGGTGAAAATTTACGGAAATTTCACATTTTGGATTGAAAAATTGAATTTTATAACATTTTCAAGTAATAACATTGATTTTTAGGTCTACAACCCTATGCAACCGTGGAACCAGGGTCGTTACTACGACGCCGCCGCTGCGGCCGCCTACCAGCCCTACCTCGACTTCAACATGATGAACCCCATTCCCAACTATTTGGGCACAGCCACACAAAATGGTCTCACCACGACGGGGAGTGGAGGAGGACAGAGCCCCACGCAGTACTCTCAGTCGCCTCTCGCTCAGTACCCCAACTACCTGACGCCGGCCTCGACAGTCAAGGCCGAGTCTGAGGTGGGCCTTGCCTTCCACTCGCCCTTCTCACCGGTAAGGGCTCAAAATACAAAAATTAGCATCAGAGCAGGTTTACTTTAGCAATGGCGCAATTTCGACTAGATGCGCAAAAGGCACCTAAATGCCCATAACCTTACCTTAGCTGTTTTTGGAACCGTATCGCCAAGGGCTCCCATTTTGCTGCAATAGCTTCTTAACTTACCTAACTCACTTAAGCGCTTAAGTCTGCGTTTCCATATTGTACCTTAAGCACCTTAAGAAATACTTTTGTGATAGTTTCAGCTTGTTTACTTACTTCCTTAGTGTTTATTAGGCCTTAACGTACTTAAAGTAAAAGCAATTTAATGGAAAATTACTTCGTAGGTGTTCTTAAGGCCTTACATTAAACCTAATAGTCAGTTGGCCCATTAATAGGTTGAAAGCGCTTAGCCTTACCTTAGGACTTTAACAATTATTTTTCTTTTTCGACTTAACAGTTCTAACGACAACATCCCTAACGCCTAAGATATCAATTAGGTTCCTAAGGTCAGTCTACTCCCTAAGGTATGAAACACCTATTTATTACGTTGCCTTAAGGCCCTTAAGTGCTCTGAAGAACAGTCCAAGTTTTAACTTAACCTTCGCTTAAGGAAACGTTTAATGGAAATTTTTGGCCTTCAAAGATGGTTTAGTGTGTCAAATTTTCTTAAGTACCATAAGAAACTTGACTTAAGGCACGTTTTTATGGCTCAAAATAAGTTAGGTACTAAAGGAAAATACCAACCCTCGGCCTTAGGAACCTCGAACTCGTTTTCATAACGCCCCTTAAGTACCTTAAGGTCATTAAGCATTTTCCTTAACGACCTTAAGACTTTTACCTTAACCACATAGTGTTAAGGCCGAAAACTAGTTAGCTGGCAACGGTCCTTAATGAAGATAATAACCCCAACCATTAACAACACTTCAAAATTCTCCTTAAGTGCCTTAAGGTGGTTAAATGCTAATTTTAGGTTCAAAACATTGAAATTGACCAAAAAAGCTTATATTTTTTCTAATTTTCTGATTTTCAGGCCTCTCCCGATGGAATAACCTCCGCGGTGACGGCGGCGGAAGCGGCGATCTCTTTTGACCCTTCCCGGGTCGACAGTTTCAAGGACATGACGGCTGCCTACATGTACGGCACCCCTCTCCACTACTCCTTGGAGACGATGAATCTTGCGCAGTTGAATAACCCGCACGTGTCCAGCTGAACGTAAGAGAAGAACACGGGTCCCCCCTTCTACCCCCTTCCACTCTCAGTGCCACACTCCCCCGACCCCTCAGTTGCCTCCTCTCGTTGTGATAGAGAGGGCCATGGTCCAGGCTTTATCGGTGTACAGCCCCCTTTGAGAACTACTTACGTATCCCTCTCACAAATAGATGCTATGATATTATGTCGATTTCACGGATTGACCATAAATAGTTGTTTTACAATGTATTTTTCATCAATGACTTCCAAAATTCGGTTGAAATCACAAAAAGCTTCCAAAATTCGGTTGAAATCACAAAAAATGAGCCAAATAGCGCTAGGGCGCGTTTACGGCCCCGAGTCGGCTTTATATCTTAAAGATATATATTCATCGGGGCAGATTTACTATCAGGATTTCACTGATTTGCCATAAATCGTTGATTTTCAAGGTTTTCGTGAACAATGACGGTTTTTGTGAAAAAAAAAATTTTTTTACAGC
>OZ059906.1:25610653-25653153 GCA_964057215.1 Oscheius myriophilus | reverse complement strand
ATGCGGCAAACCGGGCGAACGCGCACGACGCATAGTTGTGGGGATATTCGACGAGGAAGAAAAAAGGGGAAAGATCGAGGTATTTTAAGAAACTGGGTGGTCTAACGGCTCCTCGTGTTTAAAAGAGTCGGAGTCGATTTGGTGCAAGTTCTTAACTATTGATCGAAAATTGAGAATCATAGGAAGGGGTTTATTTGCCGTTCCAAAGTTTGTCTGTTGAAGTTTGTTTCATATCTTTCCAAAGTTTCTCTGTTGAAACTGATTCAACCGTTTCAAAGTTTGTCTGTTGAAACTATTTCTACTGCTCCAAAATTCATCTGTTGAAGTTCGATTCAAATCGTCCCAAAGTTGGTCTGTGGAAACTTTTTTCAGCGTTCCATATTTCATCTGTTGAATCTCTTGCAAGTGTGCAAAAGTTTGTCTGTTAAAGTTCAAATCAAATCGTTCCAAAGTTTGCCTGTTGAAAATATTACTAGCGTTCCAAAGTTTGTCTGTTGAAGTTCGATTCATATCGTTCCAGAGTTCGCCTGTTGATACTGGTTTTAGCGTTCCGAAGTTTGTCTGTTGAACTTCGATTCAGATAGGTCAAAAGTATGTCTTTTGAAACTGTTTCTAGCGTTCCAAAGTTTCTCTGTCATAACTATTTCTCAACTGTCCCAAAGTTTATCTGTTGTTATTCTGTTTATCCTTAAAACCAGCTAGCAAGCGACACTTTCTTGTTGCAGGACCTTTCCCGGAGGGAGTGTGACTCAATGTCTCACTCAGAAGGCGTCAGAGAGGGCCACCGCGGACAAAAAGAAGCCGGCGACACGAAAAACACGCCTGTGAATGCGATATCCGGGCGGCAGGACTAGTGACAGCCGCTTTGGGTTAGGGATTGGGCAGATTAGGCTTCAGGTATCAATTACGACAGAAAAACTAAGGAACATCCGGACAGAGATAGTTGCAACAGACAAACTTTGGGACCTAATGTTGTAACATCGAAAAAACGTAACCGAGTTAAAACAGCAAAACTATGGGACACTGAGATTGAAATAGTTGCAACAGACAAAGTTTGGAACACAGTATTTTTTCTTTCTCTAAGATTGTTCTCTGGGCTGCTTACTACAGTAACCCCTTCGTTCCTGCCAGCCGATAACTGAAAAACCTCAGGTAGGTGAGGAAAAGCCGCAAGCCGATGGGCAAACATAACGCCAAGCAGTGAGTCTGAAAAATTGTTGGTGACAGCCGGGGGGGGGGGGGGGTTCACTGCTGCCAGCTGGGACCACCAAAACCCTAAAATTCCGTTCGTGCCAGCCACATGTCAAAAGTGTCAATAGCATGTCAATAGTGCCAGTGGCGAGGTCCCGTAGCGATTATAGCTAGAAATTTGGGTCCCACAGCGATTTAATCCAAAATTTGTCGTAATGGGAGAATCGGCATCCTAAAACACAGTTCGTGCCACCCGCATGTTAATAGTGCCAGTCGCATGTCAATAGGGCCAGTTTTTTTTGGGTCTCGTCGCGATTTTAATATAAAATTTGGCTCTCACAGTGATATAATTCGAAATTTATCATCATAGGGGCACCAGAATCTTAAAAACAGTTGGTGCCAGCCACATGTCAATAGGGCCAGCTGCAAGTTAATCAATAGTGCCAGTGGCGAGGAACAATAGTGATTTTAGCCCTTTTAGAAACTTGGGTCCCGCAACGATTTAATCCCAATTTGTCATCATGGGACCACCATCATCCTAAAACACAGTTCGTGCCAGCCGCGTGTCAATAGGGCCAGTAGCCTGTAAATAGGGCCAGCTTTTTGGGTCTCGTTGCGATTTTGGCATGAAATTTGGGTCCCACAACGATTTAATCTCATATTTGGCATGCCAGCCGCCTATATTTTTCTATATTTCCAGCCGCCCGTCAATAGTACCAATGGCCTGTCAATAGTGCCAGTTGGCGGGGTCCCGCAGTGAATTCGGCAGGAAATTTGGGTCTCAAAGCGATTTGTCATCATTTTTCAAAATCTGCTGACTTATACCTCCGCCTTCACTGGCAAATGACAATTCTTGACTTGTTTTCCAAGACCCGACCTTTAAAATTCAAAGTTCCCGCCATTTCTCTATTCAAAACAGCGCCAAATGCCACTCATTCATCTCATCGTGTTTCCTGCGGTACTTTTTGACCTTAAAGGTCTAAAAGAGGGCACTTTCTATGACAGAATGTATTAAAACACGAGACTTAGTCCTTTAAAGCCCTATTAAAGGTCTATTTGAAGTTCATAGCTCCGTTGGAGGTCTGTGCCCAGCGGGAGTCTGGCAATAACGCGTTAATCACGTTGTTGGAATGCGAGAGCCGACGGCAATTTCGCGCCTTCCTACAGTAACCCGCGCCTGGGGCCACACGGCTGCCACAACAACATCATGTGTTTTTGGAATGAGTAGGCCAGGGGTTCGGCTCAGGGGTACTGTAAGTGGGTTACGGTAGACAAGAAAACAACGTGGGTTTGTAGCAGGGTACGGTAGGTGTTACGTTTTTACTACAGTATCTTGGTGTAAGAGGGGTTATGGTAGGTCAAACGGAGCATTACGGTAGATCAAAGTACAGTAATCCATTTCTGGTCCTTTAATACCGTAATTGACAGTATAAAGTACAGTAACATGTAAAAATACGCTTATTAAAATCTACTAATTTTAGACTGTAGTCCCAAATACCATAATCTTTGTATTGTTTAGCTAAAGCACCGTAGCATTAAAATAGCGTACAGTAACCACAAATCCGAATTTTGCGTATTATGAAGCTACAGTAACCCGAAAATCGAAAAATGCTTCTTATTGTCGAGGCGGATCCGGCGGGCCAGATTTTGCCAAGCGGGCTGGAGATCCAAGCCAGTAAATCTAACTTAAAAGAGGGTACGGTAGGCATACTGTAAGCTGATAACCGATTTTTGTGTATTTTGTAGCTACAGTAACCCAAAATACAAAAAATACTTCTTGTTGTCGAGGTGCTTCTGAAGGATCAAAATTGGGCAAAACGGCCTGCCGACCCAAGTTTTAACAGAGATACGATACACATACACATACAGTAATCATATTACCAAATTTTGCGTATTGTGGAGCTACAGTAACCCAAAATTCGAAAAATACTTCTTGTTGTCGAGGCGGGTCAGGCGGGTTGCCGATCCAAGTGAGTAAAATTCCAAACCACCCCACCTTGGAGATGAATCCCACCCCGCGGACCACCTTTTCTTCCCAACGTGCCATAATTTCTCTGTCACTGAGCATGTCTCCTGTTTGTTTGTCTATCGATGTTGTGTGTGTGTGTGTGTGTGTGTGTGTGTGTGTGTGTGTGTGTGTGTGTGTGTGTGTGTGTGTGTGTGTGTGTGTGTGTGTGTGTGTGTGTGTGTGTGTGTGTGTGTGTGTGTGTGTGTGTGTGTGTGTGTGTGTGTGTGTGTGTGTGTGTGTGTGTGTGTGTGTGTGTGTGTGTGTGTGTGTGTGTGTGTGTGTGTGTGTGTGTGTGTGTGTGTGTGTGTGTGTGTGTGTGTGTGTGTGTGTGTGTGTGTGTGTGTGTGTGTGTGTGTGTGTGTGTGTGTGTGTGTGTGTGTGTGTGTGTGTGTGTGTGTGTGTGTGTGTGTGTGTGTGTGTGTGTGTGTGTGTGTGTGTGTGTGTGTGTGTGTGTGTGTGTGTGTGTGTGTGTGTGTGTGTGTGTGTGTGTGTGTGTGTGTGTGTGTGTGTGTGTGTGTGTGTGTGTGTGTGTGTGTGTGTGTGTGTGTGTGTGTGTGTGTGTGTGTGTGTGTGTGTGTGTGTGTGTGTGTGTGTGTGTGTGTGTGTGTGTGTGTGTGTGTGTGTGTGTGTGTGTGTGTGTGTGTGTGTGTGTGTGTGTGTGTGTGTGTGTGTGTGTGTGTGTGTGTGTGTGTGTGTGTGTGTGTGTGTGTGTGTGTGTGTGTGTGTGTGTGTGTGTGTGTGTGTGTGTGTGTGTGTGTGTGTGTGTGTGTGTGTGTGTGTGTGTGTGTGTGTGTGTGTGTGTGTGTGTGTGTGTGTGTGTGTGTGTGTGTGTGTGTGTGTGTGTGTGTGTGTGTGTGTGTGTGTGTGTGTGTGTGTGTGTGTGTGTGTGTGTGTGTGTGTGTGTGTGTGTGTGTGTGTGTGTGTGTGTGTGTGTGTGTGTGTGTGTGTGTGTGTGTGTGTGTGTGTGTGTGTGTGTGTGTGTGTGTGTGTGTGTGTGTGTGAATCCGTCCTTTGTCCTCCGTCGCCTCCGTCTCTCGGCTGGTGCACATCCGAGCTGCGGTGTTTGCAAACGGCGTGTATGAGCAGTTGTCGCCCGAGTACAGGAGAGAAAGTGACCACCGGGCTGTTGTCGTTTCGAGCAAACATCTTCCTTTGTTCTACCGGCACTCATTTGAAAGCGAGCCGACACGCGAGAACACCGATCGCGCGGGGGTAGGGGGCGTGGGGGATGGGGGGACGAAACTAACATAAGCTTTTTCAATTTGCAAAAGACAGAAATACTTGGGTTCAGTATTGAAAGAAAATTTCTATTATTCCATCAAAACGCAAAAGAATCGCCGCCGAAGTGATCGAACCATCGACCTCCGGCCGCGGTTCAAAACGCTAACCACTAGACCACTGGGTAATAATTTTCATTGCCGCCCGCGTCACTAATATCTCAATCTCTGCTCAAAATCGCACAGTAAAGGGCTGTTTTTATAACTTTAAGTCTAGGGGCACTAAAAATCCGACCGCTTGTTGGCCTCTGTCCGGAATGTCGTGAGGACTACGTCGTCGAGATTTTCATTAAGGGATTAGCCGGCTGCATCCCGTCGCGAGTAATCCGCCGCCGAAGGGACACAACCTTCTCATCCGATACTGCTAATATGCTAATTGGCACCTGTTGCCACCAGTCGATTTAGGGAGATTAGACAGAAGAAATATGAGATTAATGGGGAGAGAAGAGACCGACAAAGGGGGTTTGGAGAGGTCTCTCACTCACTCACCCACTCACTCACTCACTCACTCACTCACTCACTCACTCACTCACTCACTCACTCACTCACTCACTCACTCACTCACTCACTCACTCACTCACTCACTCACTCACTCACTCACTCACTCACTCACTCACTCACTCACTCACTCACTCACTCACTCACTCACTCACTCACTCACTCACTCACTCACTCACTCACTCACTCACTCACTCACTCACTCACTCACTCACTCACTCACTCACTCACTCACTCACTCACTCACTCACTCACTCACTCACTCACTCACTCACTCACTCACTCACTCACTCACTCACTCACTCACTCACTCACTCACTCACTCACTCACTCACTCACTCCTCAGTTTCTCTCTTTCTGTTCTCATTTCCTGGTCTCAAAATTCGTACTGTCTGCACCATCGGCTCCGAAAAGTCTACCAGCTGTGTAAATCGCGCTTTCCACGTGTGGCAACAACCAATTCCATCGGCCAACTGTAGCACATTAAAGCCAGAAATGGCTAATAATGGAATGGGGACGCACAATAGCATTCAGTGGCCACATATTGTCAACGAGATTTGAAAGTTCCAGTGGAAAAGGGATCAGAACCGGTCTTAAGGCTTTAAAGTACCTTAAGCTCTTAAAGTACTCCTTAAGGTAGGTTTACAAACATTTCAACGACAGACAAAGTAGTGGTTACCGTAACCCTACTTTTCCGCGTTTCCGCGTAAATCTCTTACTGTTGCGTAACGGAATGTCTCAGCTGGCGCTGAGGTGATTGATGGCCGGCGCGCCACCCAAATTACCGTAATGCGAAAATGATGGATTTTAGTCGGTTAGAGAGGTTACATAACAATCAATAATAAAGAAGTGTAAATTTTATTGGGGGGAGGGGGGATGGGGGGGGGGGGGGGAATCTGAACGTTGGCGGGGGTCGAACCCTGAACTCATAGAATGGCGCCGGAAACTTCGCACTGCGCAAAGGTGATTCGCTGCATGGAAATCGTTAAAAAAAGGTTTCACATTGGATTTAAAGTTTAACATTGCTGATTTCACTTAAAATTGCTTTTTTAGCGGTTGACAGGGTAATTTTGGAACGCTACATCAACTTGATTACTGTCAAAGTCCGTTTGTTTTCCTTTTTTGGGTGATTTTAAGTCTGAAAAAAATGTGATAGTTGTGGTTTCAAAACCAAACAAAGTTGCTTCATGGTGGTCCCAGAAAATTTCACCAGGGCGGGGTCGAACCCATGACCTTTAGAACGGCGCTGAAATTATCGCACTTTACAACTCTGAATGCTTCCTGGAACCACAACTTTTAACGACTTTAAACGTTTATTTTGATTGTTTGGGTGACATAAGTTTAAGAAGCTTTTAAATTTAGTCTAGAAAGGAAAAATTAAGTAATTTTATGTTGTTCGCAGAGAATTTGACCAGGGCGGGGTCGAACCCTTGACCATTTGAACGGCGCTGAAATCATCGCACTGCGCCATAGTGCAAATTTTCATATATTGAAGAAATGTGGTGAAAATTGATTCTGAACCAGGTTATGCCTGAAAGTATGTTATTTTCAACTCTCCACAGACATATTTTGGAATGTTGAACACTAACTGTCTCGAGGAGCGACATGGTGCATCTTCCACCTCACCCAGCAGAAGTTTCATATTTCCGTGACCTTTTTATCGGAAGGTCGGCCTCAAATTAGAGGTATGTTCTCGGCTGTTCTCAGGTGGTAATCGGCGAGGGGGGCCAAAGCGCCAGCGGGGGTCCGCCGACTGCCTACTAATTAGGCGGACGGCATTGTTCACACTGCCAATTGCGACAGGGGGGCCACAGGTCGCGACAATTGAGTCCCGACGATCAAGAAAAAGGGAAAACAACGACGCAGGGGCCGACAAAGTAGTTCAAACAGGTATCAATGGTGTGCGGCGGTGCGGGGTTATCAACGACCCACCGCGCGGGACTCCCGTCCCGTCGATAGCTCAGTTGGTAGAGCGGAGGACTGTAGTTTGCGCAGCTATCCTTAGGTCACTGGTTCGAATCCGGTTCGACGGAATGTTTTTGCTTTTGTTTTGTTTTGCCAGATTTACTTGTTCTAAAAGTCCTCTTTTAAATTTTGTTTGCCTTAATTTTTGTTTAGGAGCTTTTTTCAAGATTTGCCTGGCATGATCTTTAGATAGTGTTAGGTTTTTTCTCCTGTCCACTGGCGGCGATCCGTAAAGCCGTCGGCGTCGGCGCTGACTTGAGCCAAGTTAGTCATCTTCTGCATTGTGCGTCCGATTTCGGTATCAATGGCAACCAGGGCCCGGTATAATTGTGATTTTCTGAGTCAGCCAACACAGCGCCCAGGCCTATGTGTGTGAGAATTACCATATAGGGGGTCTAGGAATAGAGAGAGAGAGAGAGAAGAGAGAAAGAGAGAGAGAGAGACAGACAGAGATATAGAGAGACAGAGAGAGACATAGAGAGAGAGACAGAGAGACAGACAGAGACAGACAGAGAGACAGAGAGACAGAGAGACAGAGAGACAGAGAGACAGAGAGACAGAGAGACAGAGAGACAGAGAGACAGAGAGACAGAGAGACAGAGAGACAGAGAGACAGAGAGACAGAGAGACAAAGAGACAGAAGGACAGAGACTTGCTCCTCTTTCCTCTCTTTTGACCTGCCGTTTATCCAAATCCATTCATCCTCTGGCCCAGCCAACAATGGCCGGCGGCCGCCAAAAGAATCGGAGATGTGCCTCGCTGTTTGGAGTAATAACGATAATAGAGAGAGCGCATCTAATTGCGAAGGCCGCCAGCTGTGTCTCAGCTGGCACAACACGATAGAGACAGAGGGGTACCATACTTGGGGGGCCCTAGGGACTTTATAATCTACAGAAGCCAGTCAGCCTTCCGCAATTGGGTCAAAGGTCCAGGACCACCCAGGCTTCCTTACCGGGAGTCTTTTTCGCTAGGAGGGTCCGGAGGGCTCAAACTACAAACGGAGGTTAGCTCTCTTCCGTCATGTGATACGGTAGTCCTTATTTCAGCTGTGACGACGTTGATTGGCAAACATGGCTACAATAAGCCTTAATTGGCAGATTACACGCACGGGAGGTGTAATCGGACGGCACGGGACACAGGATCGGCTAATGAGCCGACGTCTTTCATCCCACCGACGGAGAGCACCTGCTAACTGGCTTATCAGGGACCGAAAACAACGGGGAAGGGAGAAAATATGAAAGAATGTTATCCGAAATCACAAGGAAATGGGAAATCAAATGAGTTGAAGTAAATGAACAACTGAGGTATACAAATTTGACATAAAGGGTTGTAAAAGCCTTTTCAAATTCGCGATTGCTTGCATCAATAGGAGAATTATTACTGGCTCAGCGAACAATCCTTTGAAGCTTTCCACAGCTTCGTGTGTGTGTGTATGTGCGTATGTGTGAGTGAGTGAGTGTGTGTGTGCGGGTGTGTGTATGTGTGCGCGTGTGTGCGTGTGTGTGTGTGTGAGTGTGTGAGTGTGTGAGTGTGTGAGTGTGTGAGTGTGTGTGTGTGTGTAAGAAACTCGGTGTTGCCTAAACCCAATCAACTCGTCAAATTCCAATACGTTCGATTAGTAAGCGTTCCGTTCCGCCAGTTAATTGCACAATGAGGGTCACGTCGGCAGGGCTCACAGGCCAGGATAAGAAAAGAGACGCCGCAATCAAATTCGACGACAATTAGGTTCAGGATGGCCTTGACGGCTGGCAGCAGGTGAAACAATACCGTTCCTTTGAGGGGCTGTCTGAAACACACTCACACTCACACTCATACTCACACTCATACTCACACTCACACTCACACTCACACTCACACTCACACTCACACTCACACTCACACTCACACTCACACTCACACTCACACTCACACTCACACTCACACTCACACTCACACTCACACTCACACTCACACTCACACTCACACTCACACTCACACTCACACTCACACTCACACTCACACTCACACTCACACTCACACTCACACTCACACTCACACTCACACTCACACTCACACTCACACTCACACTCACACTCACACTCACACTCACACTCACACTCACACTCACACTCACACTCACACTCACACTCACACTCACACTCACACTCACACTCACACTCACACTCACACTCACACTCACACTCACACTCACACTCACACTCACACTCACACTCACACTCACACTCACACTCACACTCACACTCACACTCACACTCACACTCACACTCACACTCACACTCACACTCACACTCACACTCACACTCACACTCACACTCACACTCACACTCACACTCACACTCACACTCACACTCACACTCACACTCACACTCACACTCACACTCACACTCACACTCACACTCTTTTTTTTCGCCTCCTTTGGCTACATTAACCGCCTTACGCGTACGGTAATAAATCGAGCAGTTGGGGATTAGGCATTCAGCGCATCCGGCCGTAAAATTGCGCAACTGATCACGCCACCAAACACACGAAATGGGCTCTAGGATAGGTTAGGTAATAGAGGGACAAATATTGTGTACCAGCCTGCCGGAAACTGCCTCTCAAAAAATATCCTTTTGCTTGCACAATTTATGCATTCTGTATGTGACTTTTGCTGATAATATCTTGTAAACGATGACATTGAGGATGATCCTCTCCGTAGCAAACAATAAACACCTCGGCTATCTGAAAAATCGTATTTTTCAATGTTTTGTTTGAAATCTACTTTACTGACCTCTTTCAGAATTTCATAATGAGTGGCCTCCTTGGGAGGCGTAAAGAGTGGAATGATCTCTATTAAACAGCTTGCCAAGGCAGTGCCCGGAGGAAGGTACTTCCTGAAAAGAAATTTCACAAATCGATCTTCAATATTGTTTACCTAAAAGCATCCAGTACAAAGAGAGCATGTGACCTGGCCATTTCAATGTTATTTTGCTGGATAGCTAGTCCAGTGATTCGTCCGGTGAGGTCGAGAAGGGCAAAGTTGAAGCGAGAGAGAATCTGAAGCAAGTGAGGCTTCTGTTTCTCCTCTCTTTGTCTCTCTCTCTTTCTTTCTTTCTCTCTCTCCCTCTCTACCAACCTTTTTCATCTCTTCGAAAACTTCGACGTTATGCTCCAGTGAAGACCTTAACTCAAAATCCCGACTCCTTAAAAACTCGAGCAACTCCAGATTTGCCGATTGGACCTAAACAACATTATGTCTTCAGACTTCAAGTCTTATCTACCTCTTCAGCTGTAAATGCACCTTCTTTACCACAACTTGAACACAGAAGTTCGTCTTCCTTCAGAAAACTCACTGCTTCTGGACAGCAAAGCGAACGGGCTGAAGAACTCCAGAGTTCCTGAATTGCAAAAGAACTTTATTTTGAGTTAAAAGTGGAGCTACCCTGGTGGGATCTGTACAAACTGGGCAGCTACAGTCAAAATAGTAGTTCTTCTTGAGGATGGATTTAAGATTAGAGGTGAAGGGAGTTAGATCCACGTAGCTTATTTTTATCTGTAATTAGTGTGTGAGTGTGTGAGTGTGTGTGTGTGTGAGTGTGTGTGTGTGTGTGTGTGTGTGTGTGTGTGTGTGTGTGTGTGAGTGTGTGAGTGTGTGAGTGTGTGAGTGTGTGAGTGTGTGAGTGTGTGAGTGTGTGAGTGTGTGAGTGTGTGAGTGTGTGAGTGTGTGAGTGTGTGAGTGTGTGAGTGTGTGAGTGTGTGAGTGTGTGAGTGTGTGAGTGTGTGAGTGTGTGAGTGTGTGAGTGTGTGAGTGTGTGAGTGTGTGAGTGTGTGAGTGTGTGAGTGTGTGAGTGTGTGAGTGTGTGAGTGTGTGAGTGTGTGAGTGTGTGAGTGTGTGAGTGTGTGAGTGTGTGAGTGTGTGAGTGTGTGAGTGTGTGAGTGTGTGAGTGTGTGAGTGTGTGAGTGTGTGAGTGTGTGAGTGTGTGAGTGTGTGAGTGTGTGAGTGTGTGAGTGTGTGAGTGTGTGAGTGTGTGAGTGTGTGAGTGTGTGAGTGTGTGAGTGTGTGAGTGTGTGAGTGTGTGAGTGTGTGAGTGTGTGAGAGTGTGAGTGTGTGAGTGTGTGAGTGTGTGAGTGTGTGAGTGTGTGAGTGTGTGAGTGTGTGAGTGTGTGAGTGTGTGAGTGTGTGCGCGTGTGCGCGCGTGCGGGTGTGTGTGAAAACCAAAGTTACAAAGAGAGAGTGAATGAGAGAGAGAGAGAGAGATCACGTCGATCTACGTGGAAATTACGTTACGCTTACGCAAAAGTCCTTGCACGTGAAATATCCCTGTTCTTCCTCATTTCTACTAACCTCACCCCGCCCTGCGGTCAACTATGACCTCCTCCGCCACTTCCCCTTCAGGTAAACCCACTTTCAACCAAAACCTGTAGCTTTAAGACCACCGCCCGATTCCTTACGGGTCTCCGCAGTACTTCTTCGCCTGTGGGTTGGGAGGAGTGTTTGCCGCCGGAGGCACCCACTTGGCTGTGACACCTTTGGATGTGATCAAGTGCCGCATGCAGACCAACGCTGGGAAGTACCCTTCGGTTATGGAGACTGCTAGGATTACGGTAGCTGAGGTACGGTATCTCTTTTCAGGGTACCTTTAACGTCCCACTTTAGGAAGGATCTCGAGGCCTTGTCCGCGGTTGGGCTCCTACTCTCACCGGCTACGGAGCCAAGGGCATGGCCAAGTTCGGTCTCTACGAGGTATGTGTCTTCTGAAGCCTCACTTCCTCTCTTCAGGTCTTCAAACTGAAGTACTCCCAGTTCGTCGGCGAAGACACCGCTCACAAGTACCGTTCCTTGATCTACCTGGCCGCCGCTTCTTCGGCTGAAGCCATCGGAGGCGTGATCATTTCACCCTTCGAAGCTACCAAGGTGACTTCTGTGTCATCTTCTACCGTAACCCATCGTACTCTAGGTTCGGATCCAGACCGACCCCAACGCGCCTCGTCAAATGGTGCGCTGTATGCCTTTGATCTACAATCAGGCCGGTCTCCTCGGCTTCTACCGTGGCCTGCCCCCTCTCGCTATGAGGCAGATACCGTACACCTGTGCTCAGTTCTTCACCTTCGAGTTTGCAATCGAGGTACGGTAGCCTTCGTTACAGTAACCTTCCTAGGCTCTGTACAAGTACTGTGTCCCGAAGCCTCGTTCCCAGTGCACCAAGAAGGAGCAGATGACTGTCTCCATCGTCGGTGCCTGTTTCGCCGGTAGGTCAAATGACTCAGGGTTACGGTAGTTGTAGGCATCATGGCCGCCATCTGCTCTCATCAGCCTGACATACTGGTCTCTATACTGAATAAGAATCCGAAGATCTCCTACAAAGAGGCCATCAGGTAGAGAGAGATAGAGAGAGATGACACTGAGAGTTTTCAGAACGATGGTGAAAACGGGCATATGGACGGGTCTCCGCGCGCGCCTGATCATGATCGGCTCCGTGGCCGCCTGGCAGATGATCATCGTCGACGCTACCAAAATGATCTTCAATTTGGAAGCTCCCAAGCAGAAATAAATGTGGGGAACGTCAAACTGTTTCATTTGTTAACATGTACTTTGCTACGATTTTCTGTGCTTTCTAATAACTCGGAGCCGTAAACGGATCAAACTATGAAGCCACAGCACTCAACATGAAAACTGGGGCTTAGACACAGCTCGTATCATGAAGACCGAGTTGAGCCACATTACACAACGGGAACACCTTAGCTGAACCACAGCGCGCACGTTGAACCCCCGAGCTGAGCCACAACTCGCAACATGATAATCTAACGAGGGAACCTATTTTGGTCAGTGTGGTCAATTGAAACGAGGGGCACGTTTGTGGATAGCCCTAGGCATAACATTTGCAAATCCGTTTTCAAAATCTGCTGAGCAGACCTGGAAGCCGAAAAAATTTTGTTTTTGAAGGATTAACATTGCAAACGGATTTCAATTCCGTCGAAAACCACAAATCCATCTGGATGACAAAAGTGGTCATGACCCACAGTGCGCAATGGGAATCCTGATTGGAGCCACAGCGGACATCATGAAAACCTGGACTAGGCCCCACGAAAATCTGATGTCACACAGCGCAACGTGAAACCTGATTGAAGCAACTGCCCACAATGAAATCCAGATCAGAGCCACAGCGCAAAATGAAACACTGAATGGAGCCACAGCACACATTGGGAGCCCCTAGCTGAGCAATAGCGTACAAGATGAAAACCCGAGCTGAGCTATAGCACTATAAGAAACCCTGATTGGACCACAGCCAGCGCGCAACGTGAAACCCTGAGCTGCGCCACAGCACAATCTGAAAACCTGATGGGACCACAGTGGAGCTCAGAGCTGAACCGCAGTGTGAACTAAAAACACGATATGACGCACAGCGCGCCAATCTGAGCTGAGCCACCGCGCACAACGGGAATACCTGTGCTGAGCTACAGCTCGCAACATAATAACCCTAGTAGAGCCACAGTGGCAACAGGAACACGTTAGCTAAGCCACAGCTTGCAATGTGAAAATCTAAGCTGTCCAATAACGCGTTAACCTGAAAACTTTAGGTGCTTGGCCTTTGCTGACCTGACTATTATAGCTTAAAGCCTTATTAGCCGTCCTCAGAACTGCCTTCCTTCCGTCGAACACCACAAAGCCATCTGGATGACAAGAGTGGTCATGAACAGACAGTCTGAATGCACTCATTATATGATCAAACTTGCTGCCCTACCCCAAATATACGGCTTCTCCCAGTACGTCTGAAGTGCCTCCATTGTCATCGACTATAGCGAAAGAGTTGATTTTAACCTGAAGCTTCAGAACTATATGATGTCAAAATAGTTAAGCGACTTTTCCGTAAATCCTTAGAAGTTCTTCTTTTGTTGGTGAAAGATCAGATCCCATGAACTTTTGAATGGCTGAGACCAGTTGGAGGGCTTCGACTGATCGAATAGGGTCACTGGTGATGTCTTCGTAGTCTGAAAATATAGATCAAGAATAATACACTGAAAGGAGAGAGAGAGAGAGAGAGAGAGGAGAAACAGAGGGCCTCAGAGACTTACGGTCCATTAATTCCTCCCATTTCCTGCCATTGAAAGCAGCGACTTGTCCGTTTTCGGCCAACTTTAACACAATTCGACATATCAGTCTTCCCAAATGACTCAAAACTGCTGGGCGGGACTTTCGGAGAAAACGGCACTCTTTCTAAAAACAAGTGTGAGCGTGAGTGAGTTAGCGAGCGAGCAAGTGAGATCACTTGCAATTGTGTGTTTGTGACCTACTTTATGAAGCACCCAATCTTCCGTTTGACACTCAACGCTGCAGTAATGAACCACATCGCATCTCCCACAACGCTGGAGTTCAACCTAAAAGAAAATTACTTCTAAAATCAAATTCTTTGAAAACCTGAGAGTTGAAGCAATTGGAACAGACTAGATGTAGTTTATCGTCGGCTACAGCTGCCGCGAATGGTAGTTCCTCTGCTAAGGTAGACATGAGCTGAAATACAAAGTGAGGTTAAGGTAGGGTGAAGTCGAAATTGAAGGTAATGTGAAGGTAAGGCTGGATAAGGTTAAGTTAAGGAATTTATGGGCAAGGCCACGTAATGTACAGTTCCGCTAAGTACTGCTAGGAAACCCACGCTACGCTAAAACGAGATGCCTCCCTCATTTCTACTAATCCTCTCCACCCCTGCGGTCATGGCCTCCCTCTCTCCTCCCAATGCCTCCAAAGGTCTCACCAAAGCCTCTCCTCCTCCTTCCAGCCGTCCCGTGCCCTACGGCTCCCCGCTGTACTTCTTGGCTTGCAGTGCGGGAGGGGTGGTGGCCGCCGGAGGCACCCACTTGGTTGTGACGCCTTTGGATGTGATAAAGTGCCGTATGCAGACCAACGCTGGGAAGTACCCTTCGGTTATGGAGACTGCTAGGATTACGGTAGCTGAGGTACGGTATCTTTCTGGCTTTCAATCTCCTTCTTAGGACGGAATCCGGGGCCTTGCCCGCGGCTGGGCCCCAACCCTGGTCGGCTACAGTCTTCAAGGCTTCGCCAAGTTCGGTCTCTACGAGGTAGGTGCCTTCTGGAGCTTCAACACTCAAGCTTTAGGTCTTTAAACTGAAGTACTCTCAGTTCCTCGGCGAAGACACCGCTCACAAGTACCGTTCCTTGATCTACCTGGCCGCCGCCTCATCAGCCGAAGTCATCGGAGACGTGGTCCTGGCCCCCTTCGAAGCGGCCAAGGTACCCTAACTACCCTACCGTAACCCTAAGTTACCGTAATCTAGGTTAGAACCCAGACCGACCCCAAGGCTCCTCGTCAAATGATGCGTTGCTTCCCTTTGATCTACCGAGAGACCGGGCTCAATGGGCTCTACCGCGGGTTGCCCCCTCTCGCCATGAGGCAGGTACCGTACACCTGTGCCCAATTCATCACCTTCGAGTTTGCAATGGAGGTACGGTAACTGGGTGGCAGAGTTACAGTAACCCTTAGGCTCTGTACAAGTACTGTGTCCCGAAGCCGCGTTCCCAGTGTTCCAAGACGGAGCAGATGAGTTGGTCTCTTGTTGGAGCCTGTATCGCCGGTAAGGCCTTAAGGTCTCTAAGAGTGAAAAGGGTTTTAGGAGTCATGGCTACTGTGTGTTCCCACCAGCCGGACATCCTGGTCTCTATTCTCAACAAGAACCCGGATCTTAGCTACAAGGAGGCTATCGGGTAAGTTTTAGACTCTCGTCTGGCTAGAGGATTGTAGGAAGAGAGAGAGAGAGAGAGAGAGAGAGAGAGAGAGAGAGATGATACATAGTAAAATGTTCAATTTAGAATCCTGGCTAAGAACGGAATCTGGAAGGGACTCCAGGCCCGCCTCATGATGATCGCCACCGCTGCCGCCATGCAGCTCTTCATTGTCGATGCCACGAAGGTCATCTTCAATTTGGAGATCCCGAAACAGAAATAAATTACAATTCTGTAGTTTGTATTGGATTTTGTGGCAGAAATGTTGTTTTGGTTGTTTTAACTTTTTATATATGGTAGATAACGCTGCTCCAACGACCCAGGCCATCAATGGCTGCGTGTTACATTAATGATCGGGAGCGGACACCGGGCGGTGCCAAACTTTAAACGCTTATAACTCGGCTACATGGATAGTTCACAAGATTTGGACAACAGTATAACATTTCTTTTTGTTTAAGCTATCGAATGGTATATAACATGTAGGGATCATTGCCACACAGATTATCCAAATCAAGCTTTTCGCTGCAGGACCCAATGGAACTATATTTATATAACCTTCGAACTGAAAAAACTCGAGCGATAAAGAAATCAAATTGAGCAGTTTGCCAATTGCTCAGAAATACAGCTATCGAGGAAAAGAGTCCCGCCACGAAAATCAAGCGGGCAGGTTGCCAAAACCCCGCGAGCGTGTTGAATACGCACACTCACGAGATCGACATGTGTCCAAATTCAGGAAAAGGAGCTTGGCAAAACTTCCGTTCTGTTTTTGAAGTGACTCTGTGGAACGGCTGTGACACATACTACCATATTGGTGGTTCGCCGGAAAGGGCTCCTTCCACGTGGCGCAAAACGTTTTCGAAGGACGATTCCAACAAAAAAGTAGCGTTTTACAGGCTTTTTGCGAAACTTTTATTCCCCTCAAGCAAAATCTCCCCCTCAAGGAAAACGGAGCAAGAAAACGTCAAGCAGCCGCGTTGATAACGAGTTTCTATAGGCACAAAAAGTAGTCAGCGCCGCGACAGGACAGCCGTGTGGCTGTTTTACGAACTGCAGGTCAGAATAAACTGAGGGATGTAGAGAGAGATAAGGAGGTATGGAGAAAGAGATAGAGACAGAGGCGAAAACAAAGACAGAGACAAATACATAGACAGAGACAGAGACAAAGATAGAGACAGAGACAGAGACAAATACATAGACAGAGATAGAGACAGAGACAGAGACAGAGACAGAGACAGAGACAGAGACGAGGAGTGGAAGAGAGATAAGTAAGGGAAAAGTTAGAGACGGCGTCGGTGAGCAGATGGTGAAAGCGGTTTCCAACCAAAGCTATCCCAAAAAAGCGAAACCCTCAATTTGAATATTCAGAATATCTAATCACCCCCGCTACGCCTAAAACCCCTCATTCCCTTCATTTCTAGTACTCACCCTCCTTCTTGCTGTCATGGCGGCCCAGGATTCTCTCCTCCAGTTCTGCGAGTGTGACCAGAAGCCTAAACAGCAACAACCTCGTCGCCCTATTCCCTACGGTTCCCCGATGTACTTTGTAGCCTGTGCTGTGAGTGGAGTTGTGGCCACTGGAGGCACTCTTACGGCTGTGACTCCTTTGGATGTGATTAAGAATAGGATGCAGACAAATCATGAGAAGTACCATTCGGTTAAGGAGACTGTCAAGATCACTCTCGCTGAGGTATGATTATCTCTCTGTCTCTCTCTCTCTCTCTGTCTCTCTCTCCTTCTCTTTCTTACTACCTTTCTCAGTCGGTCTTTCGCTACATGTTTTTCTTGATCTCTCTCTACCTATCTGTCTATCATACTTTGTTTATGTCTCCCTATTTTTATTGCTTTCTAGATCTCTATCTCCCTGTATATCCATCTTCTTTTTTTCTCTTTCTCGCTCTACATCTCTCTGTCCAACTCTATAAATCTATGTCTACTACCTCTTTCTCTTTTTTTACATCTCTGTCTCTCAGCGCCTCTATGTGCCTCTTATATACTTTCTCTTATTTCATCTTTTGTTCTCTCTGCATCTTTTAAACTCTTTCACATATTTCTTACTTTTCCTCTTTTTGTCCAACTCCCTAAATCCATATCTATATTACCTCTCTCCATCTCTACGTCTCTTTCTAACGATCTCTCTATAAATCCTTCCCTATCCCCTCCCCTCTTTCTCTCTCCCTTTCTCTCTCCAGATCTACCTTTCTTTCTTTCTATATTCCTCTCAAGATCTCTTTATCTCCATTCTCCCTCTCTCGCTTCCCTCTCGCACTCTAACAATTTGGTCCACACTCGCTTCAGCAGTGGGTCTTTCGCAGTTTCGGCAGAGATCTGTTCTTGCGTCATGGGCAAGTCGTTCAGAATCTCATTATTCAGTGCCGTGACTGCCAGGTCTCCGATCACGCGTTCTGCGCTTTGGAGTTCCCTGGGATCGGGGAGACGCGACAATCCGTCAGCGTTCCCGAACTCATGAGTGTTCCTATACTCGATATCGAACGAGTACACCATGAGTCTCAATGCCCAACGATGCAGCCGTTTTGCCGCAATGATAGGCAATTCGTGCTTGGGGCCGAAGATCTTCACAAGCGGTTGGTGGTCAGTGAGAAGGGTGAATTTCTGGCCATACAGAAACTGGTTGAACTTCTCTACACCATACACGATACCAAGAGCCTCCTTCTCAATTTGAGCATAGTTACGCTCGGATTGAGTCAAAGATCTGGAGGCGTACGCGATGACCTTTTCAGATTCATCGGGGTACTTGTGGTAAACAACGGCTCCCAGTCCATATTCGGACGCATCAGTCGCCAGTACAACTGGGACTTTGGGATCGTAGTGCGTAAGCACATCCGCCGATAGAAGCCGCTTTTTGATAGCGTTGAAAGCTTCTTTCTGTTCGTTCTCCCATTTGAACTCAACTCCTTTCTTTCTCAGGGCATTCAGGGGTGCCGCCAGAGTGGAGAGGTTCGGGACGAACTTGCCATAGTACTGGACCATGCCGATGAAAGATTCGATTTCTTTCAGATTTTTCGGCTCCGGCATGTTGGTCATTGCTTTGATTTTATCTTGCGAAGGGCGGATACCCTGTGAATCGACCGTATGGCCCAGGAAATCCATGCGTTCCTTGAGGAATTCGCATTTCTCACGTTTGAGACGGAATCCTGCCGCGTTCAATCGATCCATGACCTTTTCAAGTCTTTGGAGATGGGTGCGGTCATCCGGTCCTGTGACGGTGATGTCGTCAAGATAAATCAGTGTGCCTTCGATGCCTGCCAGTGTGATTTCCATGATGCGTTGGAAAATGGCTGGGGCAGAGGCCACTCCGAAAGGGACACGAGTGTACTCGAATAAACCCTTCTGAGTGTTAATAGTAGTGTACTTCCTCGACTGTTCGTCTAGTTCCACTTGCATATAAGCATCAGAGAGGTCCATCTTGGAGAACTTTTGTCCTCCATTCAGTTGATGGAACAGATCCTCAGGCACGGGCAATGGGTGCTGGTGGATATCCAATTGAGGATTCACCGTGACTTTGTAGTCACCGCACAACCGAATCTTGCCTCCAGGTTTGGGTACCACGCCCAAGGGCGTAGCCCATTCAGAGTGGTCAACCTGTTTGAGAATACCTTGTTGGATCATTTCCTCGAGTTTCGTCTCGACCTTCGGTCGGAGTGCATACGGTACCTGACGAGCTCGAAAAAATTTCGGCTCCGGATTCTCGGCTTTGAACTTGAAGTTCGCCTTCACCGTTTCGCACCTCCCCAATCCGGGAGCAAAAAGCTCAGCGTTCTTGGCGAGAATTCTCGTCAGTTCGCTTTTCGTCGCGACTAGGTCACCAGAGGTGACTCCGTGGACCTGCCGGGCCGCTTGGTAGTGAGGGCCACAGTCAATGTCCAGAACGCGAATCATGTCACGACCACAGAGTGGGTGACTGGCGTTTGCAGTGACATGGATTTCCATGACTGCCTTAACACCATTGAATAGCAGTTCGATTGGCGCTTTCCCAATGAATAGGATTTCGCTATGATTATAGGCCTGCGCTTTAACCGTTGCCGGTGTTAGCTGTGGCCGACCAATCGTCTCCCAAGTATGCACATCTATGATAGAGATGGCAGCACCAGTGTCCAATTCGCAAGGTACGTGTGTACCGCACATGGAAATCTGGAGCATGCAAGCGGTCTCTGTGCGGACACGAGAGATCACGGCTTGCTTGATCGAGGGAGATGGCAAGGTGGCATTAGCATCCTTGCGCCCTTTCTCGTGACGCCGATGGCGGTCACTTTTAGGGACTTTTTCCCGGCTGACCGGTGGATCATCTTGATTAGCGATGTCCAGCCCTTTCCACTGCTCGGTAGGGTCTTGTTTCTGGGTTTCCAGAGGGCGAGACTTCTTGTGTCTACCCCACCTCTTACGGCGTTTGTGCCTGAGGGTTTGTTCCTGGTAAACCAGAGGGTTCCGGTATTTGTAAATGGTAACCGTACCCCACCTCACTCTGGCTCGTTTACCAGGGAGGATATCTTCCCGAATACACGGAGGATCATCTTGCTTTGAGATGTCCTGCCCAGTCTCACTACTGACCGGGGCTTTTTCCTGGTTTTCCAGAGGCTGCTCAGTGTCACTGGCAACCCACCTCTCGCAGGCATCGCCCGGGAGGATTTCTTTCCGGATAACCGGCGGATCACCCGATTCGGATGGCCTACATCCGGTGGGGTCCTGCCCTAACCCTATCGGTTTGGGGACTTCAGACTCAGCGGAGAGATCGATGGGCGTGATAGCCTGGATAACACCAATTCCAAAAGTTTCGATCTCGTCATCATCAGAGTCTGGCGCCTCGCTGAAGTTAATCTTCCGGGCGGCTTTACCTATGCCTAAGTTAGTGCGCTTGCGACAAACAGATGCCAAATGACCGTCCTTCTTACAGTTTTTGCAGAAAAGGTCGCGCTTCAAAAAGCAGCGGTCGGCACTGTGTCCTGCGTTTCCACACGCTTGGCATTTTGCGGGCTGGGATTTCGAGGGCTTGTGATTAACCGAACGATGTGTCTTGGTAGACTTGTTATGCGAACGAGTGTTTCCCTGTTTTCCCTTGCCGCGGGCTTCGAAAGGGGTCCTATGGATTTCTCCTACGCCTACAGAAGGCAAGCCTTCCTTGAGTCGGGGGGCGTTAGCACCTACGCGCTCAAATGCCTCGGCTGCTTCTAAAGCCTCCTGAGAAGTTAGCGCCTCCTTTTCCAGAAGCCTCTTGCGCGTTTCAACCGAAGAAATACCTCCGATAAAGACCATGGTGACCATTGCGTCGCGGACGTCCTTGATCGTCTCGAACTTGCAATCCTTGGCCGCCTGCTGCAGTGCAGCGTAGTAGTCCTGGAGGGGCTGTCCGGCTCGCTGGGTCGTCGAGATGAAGCGAAACCGCTCGGCCAGGACCAGCTTCTTCGGTTGGAACTGCTGCTCCATCACCTTGCACAGGTCGTCGAACTTGGTTTGTTCCGGTTCTTTTCCCTGCAACAAGGACTCGATGAGCTCGTAGTTGGATTCGCCTATCTCTTGCAGGAAGATAAGGCGTTTTTCATCTTCGGTCTTCACTTTGCGAAGAGCGATGAAGTTGTTGAAGAGGCGGAGCCATGTGCGCCAGGCACTGCCCGGGCGGTACGGTCCAGGGGGACGTCCCCGGTAGGTGGAGTCGACCTCGGCTGGAGCTGCCTCCACGGCGTACAGGCCGGGCGGGACGTAGGCATCCGACATCTCCGATGAGCGATAAATACTCGGGTATGCTGCAAATAGCCTGTGTTAGACGATGCAGTGACCGGAGTCTTCCCTCTGGGGTGCCACTGACGTAAGAGTACAGCGACGGCGATGAGAGGGGCGGCTGCGACAAAAAGTTACTCTCGGCACGGTAGACGGCGAAGTGACGATTGGAGCTTTCTATCCACGTAGTCGAATCCACTGATCGCCAGTTAAGGTGGGACCGAGTAGAAGACGAGTTGAGGAGTAGAATGATTTATTGTGGGATCGACAGGTATATATACCCGCTGACGTGACGGGCGCTCCCTTGCGGACGGACGCTCGTTGACGTATCTTCTTGATTCTTCTTGGCTTGGCGGAACGGATACTGCGTACCCTAACTCTCCCCGTCTCTCGCTCTGTCTCCCTATCTCAAATTCAAAATACCTCTTTCTCTCTCTCTCCAACCTCCCTTCTCAGGACGGAATCCGCGGTCTCGCTCGCGGCTGGTCTCCCACCCTTGTCGGTTACTGTCTCCTCGGCTCCTCCCGCTTCGGTCTCTACGAGGTAACCTCCAAAGTGCCTTCTGAAGCATCTTCTCCCTTTTCAGGTCTTCAAACTGAAGTACTCCCAGTACCTGGGTGAGGAGACCGCTCACAAGTACCGTTCCCTGGTCTACCTTGGCGCCGCCTGCACGGCCGAAGTCATCGGCGACGTGGTCCTGGCCCCCTTCGAAGCGGCCAAGGTACTGTAACAATCCTACCGTAACCCTAAGCTACCATAATCTAGGTTAGAACCCAGACCGACCCTAAGGCTCCTCGTCAAATGATGCGCTGCTTCTCTTTGATCCACAGTGAGAAGGGAATCAGGGGGCTCTATAAAGGACTGCCTCCTCTTATGATGCGACAGGTGCCCTACAATGCCACCCAGTTCGTCACCTTCGAAATGGCCATTGAGGTACCGTATCTCTAAAAAGTTACAGTAACCCATCTTAGGCTCTGTACAAGTACTGTGTCCCGAAGCCTCGTTCCCAGTGCACTAAGAAGAAACAGATGGGCGTGTCTTTTGCCGGTGCCTGTATCGCAGGTTGGGCAATAAGGTTCCTAGGGGATAATGTACTTTAGGCTTCATGGCCGTGATGTTCTCCCATCAGCCGGATATCCTCGTCTCGATTCTTAACAAGAACCCGAAGATGAGCTACAGGGAGGCTATTAGGTATGGCCGGGGTTGAGAGAAGACATCAAAGTTTAGGCTGATGGCCAAGAACGGAATCTGGAAGGGGCTCCAGGCTAGGCTGATGATGGTCGCTACCGCCGCGGCTACGCAGCTCTTCATTGTGGATGCCACCAAGGTCATCTTCAATTTGGAGATTCCATCGCGAAAATAAATCAGACTTTTGCTTGGATTCGAAAGAATGTCGAAATGAGTATAAATAATCACCGATTTATGATATGACCAGCAATCGTCAAAACAACGGGTGCATAGTTAAAACTTTTAACGAAAAGGTAACCGATCATAACAGCTAGGGCGAAGGCAGTCGTAGGTCCCAGTTTAGATCTTGTTGAAAGCGACGATGTCAACGGATTGGACCTGAAGGGGAAAATGATAAAAGAATGAACAGATACACATACGTGGTCCTCGAAGTCTCCGGTGATCTTGTCGATCAGGTCGTCGACGGAGATCTTCAGATCCTCGATGACGGTGATGATCTGGAGCTTCTTGATTCCTGAAAAATTAAAATTACAACGAGAAAGAGAAGGATGTCATACCGTATCCGATGGCGATGAGCTTGCCACCTCCCCAGACGAGGCCGTCCATCTCGATTCCACGGACGAGCTTCTCCATCTCCACGAGGTCGGTCTCATCCTGAAGGGGAAAATGATAAAAGAATAAACAGATACACATACGTCCCAAGGCTTCACATCCAAAATGACGGAGGACTTGGCGATGGGTCCAGCCTGAAATATTTGGATAAATAATTTAGAATACAAATAATTCGAACCTTCTTGGACTTCTTCTCGGCGTAGGCCTTCAGGCGCTCCTCGACGACCTTCTTCTTCTCCTCGTCCTCCTCCTCATCTTCGGATCCGAAGAGGTCGAAGTCATCGTCCTTGGCCTCGGGAGCAGCCTCTTCCTTGGCGGGGGCGGCGGTCTTGGCGCAGGGAGCCTAAAAATACAAAGTTAATAAACACAATAGAACTAGAAATAAAACTGGAGCTCCAAGAATTTTTAAAGAAAACCAAGACTTAACATTAATTTATAACTAAGTGAGAATCAGATGCAGTTTATCGGCAGCAATGACATCAGAAATCCGCTTCCTCAGTTCCTCGTCCAGTTGGTTGCACAAAGCTCTCGTCAGGGGGACCTCGAGGGTCTGCCAGTAGATTCGGTAGATCCTATTCGGAAGCAGCGGATTCGGGCAAATCGAACGGAGCTCCTCAACCTCCTGAATTGAGGCAACACTGCTTCCGGCAATTTTGCACAACAATTTAAGAAGAAGTTCTTCGTGACGCGGAATGTCCTTCTCATCGCAGGAGTAGAGGAAAGAGATATCCCTCACAAAGTAGGGACGGAGGAGGTAGAAACGACCGTCTGTTCGGGAACCCTTTCCCAGCGCATCAAAGGACACATCGTGCTCCGACTTGGTGAACACCATCCGAACGGCCTCCTTCCAGTTGTTGAATCCCTTGGTAGTTGTTTTGTAGCCAGAGGCACGGTATCCGGGGAACACGGCTGGGAACATGGGCAAGGTCTCCTGCAGATACATCGCTTCTTCGGCAGCGATGTTGAGAATCTGCCAACTGTCCGGGTCCTGCGCGGGAGGACTGTCGCTCCAGAGCTCGGCAAGCCCATCGAATCCCGGCTGTCCATAAGCCAGGGAGAGGTGGAAGGTTCCGGAAGAAGAGAGAATGGCCCGAACACTACGGAAAACGTGTCGGGCGAGAAGGCGACTCCTCTTTAGATTCGTCTTTCCTCCAGGATGCGGGAAGTTCATGATGATCGTGTCGTACTGGCCATGCCAAGAGACTGGTAGAGCGGTGGCGTCGACTCCGAACAGCAACTCGACGTTTGCCAGGTTTCTCAGAGCGGCAATGTTATCAAATCCGCCGTGGTAGCGGGAGATGAAGACGTCCTCGGTCTCCAGAACTGTGGCAGTGACGCGTTTATCGGGCCACATCGAGGCAAACGCTCTTGAAAATGAAAGATTCCCATCTCCGAGAATCAGAACCGATCTGCTGCTTCCAAAACAAAGCTCCTGGAAAGGGAACCTACTCCTACTAGTTTTACACAAAAATAGCCCAGGATAAGTACCAACCTCGCTGCACTTGGTGGTGAGGGCCTGGAGGAGCTTGCGGAGCTCAGCGACCTCGTTCTTGATCTCCTGGTTCTCCTTCTTCAGAGCGGCGATCTCGACGAAGACCTTATCTGAAAGCGAGCAAATTAGAAACTTCAATAACATGTGAAGCAGCGACAGGGAATTTCATGCTTCTACCACGACCACCACACGAACGAAAGCCACCGAAAGGGTGTTAGAAAGCGAGCACAAAAGAATATTAACCATTGGATCCGGGGGCCACGGGAATGCCTTTCAGCGCGTCAGCAACAATCTTTTGGGCGTTACCAAGCGCCGCCATAACTTCATCCTTCTTCTTTCCTCCTTCTGAATCGACTGGTATCCCCTTGGGGTGGGAGGTGGAACGTACCGTTGCAGGCCTTTCCGCCCTGAGAGGTGGAGGCGGCGGACACGTTGGTGTACACCTGCTTGTCTCCGAAGAAGGCCTGGTCGCCGGCCTTGATGGCGAGACGGGAGCCAAGGATGGCGGTAACCTCGGACAGAAGACCTTCGACGGACATTATTACCTGGAAAATGGAAATAGCACTTAAAACAACAAACAAACAAGTTTTTAAAAAAAAATAGATGCACGAGAAGCTATATGCTTAGAGTGAGAATACAAGATAATGCAGTTTATAGAGAAACACGGAATCGCGTACTAAAACGATCACTTTATAACCTTCAAACACAAATAACTACGCGCCAGCTGGAGCATACAATGGGACAACACCGTCACTTTTGTCGAAGCGAGACGCCCATGTATGAGCTGGAGCTATTTTTAAGAGAACTAATGAATGAGGATTTTCTGAAAACAGAATTTTATGTATGTTGCGTCACGAAGTATTAGATCCGGAACTATTAGATCGCTATCTTGCCAAGAACGTCGGCAACTTCCGCACGAGGGTCATCATGCTAGAATACACGATGGAAAGAATGAGGTGCTGCTTACGATTAGTAACGGAGCGCGGCATGTGGCGGCAATAAGAGGGAAAAAATGCGCAACAGGAGCCAAGGATATGAAAGAGACTACATGTAAAAACGGATCAAGTTACCAGAGCACTCCAGATAAATCATCTAAACACAATTTTCGAACAAACGAGTGATTTTCTTTTTAAAACTTGCGTAAAACAATTAAATACACTCGAAATTATTGATTTCCACATCAAATATCGATTATTTAAATTTTTTACATTTTTTACCGTAAAAATTGGTCAAAAAATTGAAAAGAGACCCCGGAAAACAAAACTCGAGAATGAAAACGAATTCGGCCGTTGGAATTCCAGCTACCGTAAAATTTAAAACGCAAATCGCGGCGGGACCCATTCAGTTAGTCCTTCAATTATTTAATTTTTAAGCTTTATCAAAAACAACAAATTTGCTCTCACTTCCGCTGAATCCTCGTGTGAATTTCCATTTTTTTCCATTTTTTTAAATCAACATTGATTTTCCTTAAAATATGTCATGTTTAATTTATAGCTCGTGTTTTAATCCAGGAAATATGGTTCAACATTTTGTTTGAAGTGCCAGCTGCCTTTTCTCTCTCTCTCGTTGAAATGCGTGTTTCTGAATCTCATGCCACATTCTCCGTGAAAGTATCGAATTTCGCTTGTCCTCTCGCGCTGTCGCCTTTGATTGCTCTGAGATGCGCTCTGACGTTGGGGAATACTTGTTTTCCCTCCCGAACCCGGTCTTCAAGAGACCTCCTCACTCTTCAGAAGCACCGACCTCTCTCTCCGGGTGCATTTATGTGCTCCATCGCCTCTCTCGAACAGCTGTGCCCGCTCTCTGCGTCTCTCGCACACCCGATATCTACTTTGTGGTGCCCGGAGAGACCTTTCTTCATTAGTCGCGTCTGTCAGGGTTGAAGCCCGAGATTGCCCCCGGCGTTTGCCATTTTCACAGGATAAAGTGGTGTTTTCACGTTGCAATTTCTTAAAATCAAATTGTTTTCTACATTTTTACACCACAAATAGAGGCTTCAACGTCATTTCACCCAAAATTTTCGGCTTGAAGTGACTTTCCGGCTCAAATCCCTTGCTTTTCATTCCATTTTTGGCGTTTTGATATAAAACTTCCCTTTTATTGCGGCCGAAAACCAGATAATTACAATGGCCCAGTTTTTGCAGATTTGAAGTTACGCTTTTGTGAAACTTCAAAAAACTTCGTACCAGCCACCTGACTGACACTTTTTTATTTGTTTTTCATTTATACTGTAATTTTGTTACTTTTTACTACATATTTCATACCAGCGGTGTTCTAACGAACGGGCCACTTATAAAATTTTGGTCGGCCCAGCCCGTTCGGCCCGTTTACCCTGGCAAATTACCACCCACACGACCAGGGTTCGATCCTGGTCCGTGACATTCTTTTTTGTACAACTAATATTAACTTATATGATAGTAAAAAAACATTATTAAGTTATTTAAAGTAGTTTAAATAAATTAATGTACCGATTTACACAAAATTTGAAATTTCATTTTTGTTTATACCCGGCCCGACAGGGCCGTCCCAAAAAAATCCCTCGGCCCGGCCCGTCATTTAAAAACCTGGCTTATCCTGTCCGTGATTTGACCGAGCAGGTGTCCAGCGAGCAGATAATTTACCAATTACGCGACCTAGATTCACTAACGAGCTCCATTTTTACGGATTTCTGGTATTTGAACACTCCGACCCACTTCTCTTGTCAGCGATTTTCCCTTGGAATCCGCGTTTCCTCCCACTGGGAATCAAAATACGCCCACTGAAACTACCGCTCTCACGCGATCGTAACCATTTCCACCGGTTTCCCATGGCGACCGGGGGCTCTTTTGTCGTCCTCCATCCTCTCTCTGTCGCTATTCAAATGTGTTAAGCCCCATCGATTTGTTCTCATTTCCGGCGTTTAGTCAACAGCTGAATCATTTATGTGGTAAAAGTGACGCTCCCGCGCCGCCGACGGAATCTAGAAAACGCCGTTGGAATTAGACAACGGCATTCTTCATTTCTCATTTTACCGTTATTCAGCAAGAAATTTCTTCGTTTTAATGTTGAAATCGGCTGCCAGAAGTGATTTTTGTGTGTTTTCTTGCTATTCTTTGCGGGACCCAGTCCCTCTCTGTCTTTTATTATCTCTTTGTGCTCTTATATTTGCGTTCTTCGCTTGGGCCACAGTCATAGGTGGGCATGAGGTGCTTGTGGTACCTTCGTAATTCGGCGTTCTAGTGAAAATTGTAACTAAAATTAAAGGGGGCTTACGATGTCTACGAGGCATCATTTGGGGGCTTGCGCATCCAGCCCCCCAAACGCTCGCTGTCCAGCTATGGCCACAGTGCACAACATGATTTTGGGTGAGCGGGCAATATGAAAAATCCGAGCTGAGCCACAGCGCCCAACGCATTTCTCTCTCTCACTGGACGGCCCGGTCGGCCCGGTTATGAAAAATTAAATTTTGTGTAAATCGGTACAATAATTTTTTTTAACTGTTTTAAATTACTTAAGAATGTTTGTTACTAACATATACGTCAATATTAGTCGTACAAAAAAGGATGTCACCGACCGGGATCGAACCTTGGTCGTGTGGGTGGCAATCTGACTGGGTGGTCCAAGGAAAACGGGCCGACCAAAATTTTCCAGCTGGCCCGGCCCGGCCCGTGAGAACCCCGCTCTAACTCTCTCTTTCTTTCTTTCTTTCTCCTCTCTGTCTCTGCTTTGAAATCAATGCAGATGTTCGGAAAAGTACTTTGCCCTTGCGAAAACCCAGTTTCCGTAGTACTTTGTTCCTCTGTCGTTCGTTCTCTGCTCGATTGACCTTTCGATCCGATTATTCATATTTCCTCGCGTTTAAACGTCGAATTCGTCACAGATACACTACACGGCCATTTCTATTTTTCCACACTTGCAACCCTAATTTTACACCTAGACTAGTTCTTCTGTTGGCCGATTTTGCAGAGTCTTTGTTTTCTTACAGAGTATTGAAAGTTGTTTTTATGCACTTCGCGGTATTTATGACGTTTTAGTCATACTTTGCCCTTCGCAATCCTTCATAGCCAGAAAATTGGGGATATTATGGCCATAGAGAAGGGGAGGGGAACCAATTTCAAAGTGCAACACAACGTAAAGTGAGGGCAATTGCAGACGATGACCGATATATATCTCTTTTCGAGTTCTCGTTACGTGAAATTTGAGAAGCGTCTGGATGCTCTGATCTTTTCCTGTCGGCAAAGAAAGAATGATGTTTGGCCGGCTAGAACATGTTTAAAAAAAGACACGCATATTCCAAAGCAATGAGTAAGTCCCTTGGAGCCCCAGCAATAGCGGAGACTGCAAAAGCGTCTGCTTTTGTCTCTGCCAAAAGCTTTGAAGCGGTCTCATTTTATCGAAAGCCACAGAGATGGGTTGACATCCATTCGAAGCGGCGTGAGGGGTGTAAGGTTACCAGTATTCACTGGGCTGTCCTTCCGTAACGTTTGAGAGAACTCCAGTGACAAAAATGGCACTTTGCCAAGATTTGGCACTATGCGAATTGCCCAGAATGCGGTGGTATAGGCATAGGTGGACGTGAGGTGCTTGCGGTACTTACGTTATTCGGTTGAAAATAGTAACAAAAATTAAAGGGGGCGTACGTTGCTGCCGAGGCACCATTTGGGGGACTTACGGATCGAGCCCCCCCCCCCCAACGCACCCTGTCCAGCTATGGGTACAAGTTGTTTGGGCCCCGCCGCCAAAAGCATTGGCAATTGGCTGAAACCCGCTAGTGTGTTGAACACGCACACTCAGGGTGTCCACATCATACGTGAAGAAGCTACCCGGGGTTATTTTGCGCGACCCCCACAATACACATTCGACGTATTGTGCAAGCCCCCCCCCCCCCCCCCAGTGAGAATTTCGGCTAGGCGCCACCCCCTCAACCGAAAGTCACGTTTGAAGTTTTTCTATGGTCCACATTCATGAAAACGAGGAGGGGTTTGGAAAAACTCAAGTTTCGTTTTCGAAGGCCTGCATTACCAATTGGAAAGGCCGCTTGGAACGACCTCGATATAAATGGCTCCAGGACCATGTCATCGGCACTAGGGCTACAGGAATCGCATTGCCAGAGTTGGTTAGAGACGGCCGTATTGTGGCAGAGTCTGCCTCGATTGTAGTCAAAGCTGTCGATTGTAGTCAAACTTTGTTTGAGGCTGCTTTGGGTTGTTCAATCTCTTTGCAAGCGACCTGATCGTTCCAGACAACCATGGAAACATCGCGGGCCGGGCCGAGAAAATTTGGGAACGGGCCGGCCTGAGAAAAATTTGTTTTTCGTTATTTTCGATTTTTACATTGAAATAAGGCATATATTTTTGGTCGGGCCCGGGCCGGGCCGTGAAAATTTTGGTAGCGAGCCGGCTTGCAGCCATGGTTGGTTCCAGACTAGCATTGAACCCGCCAATGGTAAAGCCGAAGAGAATCCCGGCTATTCCGTTATTCATTGAACGCTTTTGGCATTGGCGTTCGTAATGTATTCTAATCGAAGCCAGCTTGTTTAATTTTGCAGCGGCTACATAAAGGTGCCACCTTCTCTCTTCAATCGTTTATATCCTAATCCGTTTCGGATGCTGCTGAGACGGCAACTTCGGGTCACGATATCAGCAGCCACCTGCTATACTATCTAATCTAACAATGCCATGCTTTCGTTCTCTTACGGGCAAGTCTGCATGGTCTTTGTCTTTCCACACATAGAATTTATGGCTACTCCTTCGCCAAGCGGTTAATTGTCTTCACGTGAACTACACACTCGCTTCACGCGCATACCTGGGCAACCTACCGCGGGGGTCAATTCTGCGAGGCCCCCTTCAATTGTTGAAAGCGTCGAAAATTTGTGACGGGTCTCCTTTTCTAAGAAAAACTGCCGAAAACTTAAAATTGCGCCCCTACCGCCCTATATTGGGGAGCTTGCCCATGTATGTTCACGCGACCTCGCGCGACTTAACGATCTATCGCTCCTTTTTTTCGGACAAAGTAGGCCTTTTCCTTGTGCGCAAACATGCCGTCCGACACATGTCCACCCCGCTACTTTTAAACAGTCTACTGATCTATTGAACTAGTTCACGTCATGTCGTCCCTGATTTGATCGTCTTGCATTCTTATCAGCTCGTTTTTTAGAGTCGTTGACGCGCAAATTACCCTCCTCAAGGCAGTATTTTTCATGGCAAACAAGAGAGCGAACGCCATATTTGCCTGGAGTAACGTGCCAGAACGGTTCTTTCGCGTCACAGCGAATGAACCATTCGGCATAAAAGGAATGTCACAACGAGAATCGATTTAGCGAAATGTTGCTCAAAAGAAACATTTGTCAGGATTGTTGCCAGAAACGAAGATTTTTTGGTCAGTTCCAATTTTTAGCTCGGTTCCTTTCAAAAACAGAACTGGAGTTTTGCCGAACCGGCCCCTTTTCCTGAATTGGACAAATGCCACCAAACCTCCAATTGGCAAACATTCAAAATCCATTTTCTCTGTCTCTCGAGGAGTCTAATTCTGGGGCGCCCGTTGAAGTGAGGGCTGACAAAAGGTCGCACTGTGAAAAGTTGAGCGTGGACCGTATTTGCCCTATTTCGTATTGTTTTTCCGAGCGCGGGCCGGCCCGCCCTCTAAAAATCGGACCCGGGCCGTGCTGGCCCTCAACTTTACGAGCCGTGGTTGAGGTAACTTTGGATTGACCCCAAAATCCCTCCCAGACCTGCTATAGTTGATATGGGTAACTTAATTAGAGTGGTCTGAGCTTTACAAGGTAAATTCGAAGCTTCTGTGTTGTCATTTGGAATTGAAACCTGGACCATACATGGGTGAACCTCCGTCCGCCATTTGAAAATGTCTCGTGGGGGAATTTGGCGATACCCCCTCTTCGAAATTCTTCTAGACGAGATCTCCAATCCGGGGAAAAAGTGACTGTTTGTTCAGCTGGAAGCGGCCTGAGGTTAACAAAATCTCATTGAAGCGGCTGACGACACATTTGGCGAACTCCCGACCTTTTTTCACTATGAGTTTAGGTTAGACGGACAAGTTTGTTGCGTCATTTCGGCAAACAGCTGTCATCTGGTCGCGCCATCCCAGATTGCCGCACACACTTTGCTGCCTTATCGCTTTTCTGCTCCACTACGAGTACACCCGACGGCTGCTGCGGCGCGAATAAGTTTTTGCGCCTACGTACACAATCTCCCGAAACTTTAGTCTCTGCTCCACTGAATCCTGCCGCGGAATGCACTCCGTCAGTCTGGCTGTCCCGTTTTTTTCATCCTTCACGCAACATTGATAACTGCGGCGGATTTGGTGATAAATGGGTGTTTCCTGTGGTCATTCATTTCTCACGCCGGCCGTCGACTTGTTTTGGCGCATTTTGACCATCTCGTAAAGAGATTCTCTTCACACCGAGAGAAGGCGATGTTTGCAGCACAATCGTTCGGTAAACTGATTATCAGGCGAAAACAGTCGGTTCCTTTGTCCATGTGCCAGTTTACTTGCTAGTCTTACTCTACGTTGTTTTTATGTCTTCAACGAAATTTCTGTTATGTGGCATATCTCGGGAGTGTTTCTTCAGCTTTATCCAGGAAAACAGGCTATAGAGGTCCAGAAAACACAGAAGTTAAGGGGTTAGGTGCTCTTTTAGTTACAATCAGCTATGAGGGCAAAAAGATAAGGAAGACTGCCTTATTTTTAGTACTTAAGCCCCCAAAAGTTGAGGGTGGGTACGTTAAACAACGGTGACCGTTGCAAAAGTTAAGGGGTTACCCAATTTAGGGTCTCCCAATGGGTGAATATGTTAACGAAACTCTGCGAACCATTACTTTTTTCTGCTTCAGAACTGTGGTCAGTGTTGAAAACCCTCGACTAAGCTACATATTTACTCAAAGTCGCTGAAATGTGTTATCGTATGTTTGCCGTATCCTTATACGACCCAGACCCGGGACATTACCTCGGCTTCTTCCTTTCTCGTAGAATGATGCCTTTCCCTTTTGACTCCAGTTCTGGGAAAAGGGCCCTTGAATTTTGCCATATACGAACGAGTTTTTCGATTCTGGAAACCTGCCAAACGTCGAGTGTGCCAAATCAGCACACTAGCAGAAAATTCATCATTTTCCATAAGTCAAGGCGGTGGTAGGGGTCCCCCTACCTTTGTGGGGCTTTGCTTGTTGAGCCCACTCCGTTCCATGTCCAAATATTATTTTGGCTTCGTAGCATTTCAAAATCCCATTTTCGTGGGGTGCATAACTGAACACGTGGTGCTTGCGGGACCTTGGTTTTTGGGGGTTGCTTTGTATGGGGGCCTTGTAAAAATGAAAGTACCTAGTTTTAGGGGGCCCTCTCCCTTTGGGGGGGGGCTACTTTTTGAGCCCCCTCCGCACCATGTCCAAGTATGGCGGGGTGTGCTTGTGAACGTCATTAACAACATTCGTAGAGAAACTCGTTGTATCTGCCAAACATGAAATATTTGTTGCAGTCTCGGTCCGCTGAGATTTTCTGAAGCCCCCTGAAGTTTGGCGTTTTTGTTTAGAAATATTGGGTCATGCCGAAAATAATTGAGAAACGGGCCAACCCATTGCTATCGTTGTTTCGACCTTCAGTGTCCACTGTAATTGGCATTTTTTGTGGGCCCTGAAAAACACATTACGTGAAGGTCTCCGTGAACAAAAACTGTTTAGTTTTTCAAAATCACAACCCTTATCTATTGGTTAACTGCTACATTTGGAAGAAAAATTCCCATTTGTTGTAGGCTTACCCTACAAAAATCACATGTCTCCTCTCGATTTCAGTGACCACTGCTCCTCTGTCAATCGCACGCCTTGTTTTCCACGTGAAATAACAACAAAACACGTCCTTCCTGCGGTTGTTTTTGCGGCGATCACGCCACTGTTGCGAGTGTCCGATTTTTGTCCTCTTCCCGCGAAACGGGTTCGCACTTCGAACGTTTCGAACCGCGGATGTTGAAAAATACAGCTAGGGAAAAATACATGATAGAGTTTTTCTCGTTTGAAACGTTCGGCTGAAAATATTTGTGTAGCCATTAATAGATCCTGATTGTTTTTTCAGACAATAATTCCATATGTGCTCTGTGCGGCCAAATCGGTCGCCGTGACTGATAAGTGGGGTATTTTGGAGCCGATGGGTGATTCCTAGACTCTATTCGGATATTTGTTTTGATTGTTCGGGGCTGGTTTATTGTGACCCGGGCGGTACGAAAATTGAAAATCGTGGCTCACAGCTTGCCGAAATGGGCGTTTTGAAGGCACGCAGGGGCAGCGATTTTCACGGTCCGGGCCACCTGGGAAGTTTTGGTCGGCCCTGCCCGTTTACCCTCGACCACACGGCCAGGGCTCGGGGTTCTCACGGGTCGGGCCGGGCCAGTTGGAAAATTTTGGTCGGCCCGTTTTCCCTGGACCTCCCAGTCAGAATGCCACCCACACGACCAGGGTTCGATCCCGGTCGGTGACATTCTTTTTTGTACGACTAATATTGACTAATACATACATACATACGGTTTATTCTCTAGGGCTGTTCCCTGAACCGCCAGAATGAATCACAGTTGTCGACTTTCAGTCACACGACGTTGACTTAGTTGTTCCAATTCTCCTTTGATTCGTCTTCAAATGCTTCCTGGCCAAGTTGCTGGTACAGCTCTCCTTGGGGGAAGCAGCTTCTTCGCAGGTTTCTGGGACGGCCGGGGGACTGTAGACGACTTCTGTGTTCCATTTGGTTGGAGCTACGTCCTCACGGGGCTCCACTCCGGCTTGAGGACGGGCAATCCAGGCCCGGTTGGGAGAGCGGCGAAGGGACCGACCGCACGGCCACGCGAGACGCAGGAAAGTACGATTTGACTAATATGTACGACTAATATTGACTAATATTGATATGTTAGTAACAAACATTATTGAGTAATTTAAAACAGTTAAAAAATTATTGTACCGATTTATACAAAATTTAATTTTTCATACCCGGGCCGTCCCAAAAAATTCCTCGGCCCTGCCCGTTTACCCACCCGGCCAGGACTCGATCCCGGTCATGGCCTTTCCAATCGGTAACTCGGGCCACTTAAAAAATAGAACTGGGAGTTTGCCAAGCCCCGCCCCGTTTCCGCGGTTGGACAAAGAGTCCTGCCATGATAAGCGCCTCAATCCCGCGTATTCATTGCAATTCCTTGCCTTGGCACTTTGCCAAGCTATTCGTGGCGGGAAAAATGTGCCCATGCCGGTTTTTTTTTGGCAGAGTTTAAACTGAACATAATGGGGAAAATGATTACTGTCCAAAGTTCCTAAGGTTTCCATTGAACCACGTTGGATTTACGGTTGATTTCCAATCCGAACCACCCTATTTTGTTACATCCCCCAAGTTTTGTAAGAGTTTGTGGTTCCTAATGCTCTCTCGCTCTCTCTCTCTCGTTTTTCTCTCCTTTTCACATGCCTCCCCTCTGAAATGCCTCTTTTTCAGATGTTGGGTAATGGACTGCGCAGCGAGGTGGCTGCGGCGACGAAGCTCAGCGGAAACGCGGAGGAACCGCACTCGACGGACATCCGCAAGATGATCTCTTTCGTAGGTGAGTGGGTGGAAATTCGGGCTAGCCCGGCTTAAGATGCTCAAGCTTAGACTCGGGCAGCCCGAGTCGGGCTAGCCCGTCTTAATTTCGTCCAAGCGCGTCAAGGCGGAGTCACTCGAATTTTATAAATATCACTTTCTTTCAACATAGTCCATGCCGATTCTCGATTTCACGGGCCAGCCTGATTTCTCCATGGCCCTTTGACCCGGGCCAGCCCGTGATTTCCCGAATCGGCGAAGGCTATTCTCAAAACTACCGCGATTTTCTATTTCTACCATAAAAGGCCTCAGTTTAGGTGCCACTTACTTCCTCCTGATGACGTCATTCGTCGTCCCCGTGGCCTGCGTCTCCACGGTTGTCCTCTTTTTCCCTTTCATGTGGTTCAGGTACTCAGAAAAATAAGATTTCCTTTAATTTTCGTTAAATTTTTAGTATGCCGCTGTTCAGCCGAGTGGAGAATAAGCTGTGTCGCTTCGTGAACGACCACTGGGTCGCGGCCTCCGTCTACTCGGGCATGAATGGTTGGTTTTTATTGTTCATTTTGCCTATTTTCCTGTTGTTTTAGTGAAAGAGTACGGTGCTGATCTCGCGCCGTTCACGGAGAAACGAGTACTCTTTATGCCCAACCACCTGGGTCTTCTGGATCATTTTGTGGTGATGCAAGGACTGCACGACAAGGGATCTGTTCCCGGAAAGGTTGGTCGCTGAGTGTTTGAAAATGTAAATTAAAAATCACTGGTTTGGAACTTTTAAATTACTAAGAGCCTGTAATAAAATCCCTTCCTTTTTGGTCTTTTTGTCGTGCCAGTCGGGTGTCAGTAAGCGGCAGAGAGGTGTTTATTAATACCGTTGACGCTCTCACGCGGCGCAGTTCTAAGGGGCCGGCCATTTGGAAAATGTTGCTCGGCCCGGCCCTGGACCACCCAGTCATATTGCCACCCACACGACCAGGGTTCGATCCCGGCCGGCTAAATTATTTTTGGTACCACTAATATTGACTTCTATAGCTGTCGCCAAATTGGAATCATGCCAATAAAATTAGAATGTTCCAGTGATCCTCTGTTGACATTGAAGTTCGTAGTCTAATCAGTAAACGACAGAGCATGATTTGCACATTTCCACAATTAGCATATGATTTCAGTTTGGCGACAGCTATATGTTAGTAACAACACTATTAAGTTATTTAAAACAGTTTAAAAAATTATTGTACCGATTTATACAAAAATTAAATTTTTAAAAAAATCTCCGCCCCGGCCTATCATTTGAAAACCCTTGTGGTCTGTCGCACTACCTGCCAGCTGGGTGTCATTTAGCTCCGACATTGTATCCCACGGATTGGTTCTGGTTCGGCCGAACGTAGCGATCCTAGTTGACCGCATAGTTTTATCGCCCCCGCTCTGAAAAAATTCAGGCCCGGCCTTCACATGTACCAGCTCTGCTGTGGTCTCTTATCAAGCCGTATATCAAGCTTGAGTCAATGCGAGACGTGAGGTGGTTCCGGTACCTACGTAGTTCGACGTTTTTTTTTTAAAACTAATGCAAAAAAAAGTTATAGGGGGGGGCTCATTTTGATTCCGAGGCATATATTGCCAAGCTCCACCAAATGTGGCTGTAGAGCTTCCTCAATTTTTTTTTCAAATTTGTTGGTGGAGGGGTGCGTTGTAAATTTTTCGACCATTTTGCTCATCATTTGAGGGCTTACAGGTGGAAACCCATAAACATGCTCAATATCCAGCTATGACTTGACCCAGAACTACATTTCTGCATTTTACGAGAACTCTTTGTCCTCAGCTATGAGAACTTTGGTGTGCGTGGGATGGACACGTGTAGCGGTGCTGGTCTATCGCTTTGTCAGCTGTTGGCGCTTATCTCGATCTGCAGCCACGAGGAGGCTTCTTGCTAGTTGGAGTAATTTGTAGGGGAGGGTATTGGGACAAACAAAAATATCCTTATTTTACACATTCAAAATAGAAAAAAACTAGAAAAACAGGATTTTAGCCTTGCAACCCTCAATTTTTCAGTGGCTGTGGGTGATCTACAACATCTGGAAGTACACCCCTCTGGGTCTCATGTGGACGGCCCACGGCAACTTCTTCATCAACGGAGGAGCGGCGAAAAGGGACGCCCTTTTGCAGACGTTTAAGGAACACCTACGCAAGTACTTCATGAAGTACAACTACGGATGGGTCGTCATGTATCCAGAGGGTTCGATTTATTTTTTTTTTAAATAAATAATTTTGTTAAGGGTCGAGATTGTTCCTGATCAAAGAGAGCAACGCCCGCTTCGCTCAGAAACTAGGCCTCAATCCTCTGCAGCACTGTGCCCATCCGAGGATTGGAGCCGCACACGCCGTGCTGGAAGTCATGGCCCCTCGTGAAGGTTAGTTTGAGGTTTTTGAAAACCTTTTTTATGAAACGGAAACGTTCGAAATGTGCATAGTTCGCCGCTAAATGCTGGCCGTGGGTGCTTTGAAAATGACAGGTTGTTAAACATAGGACAGAAGTTGAATTTTCCGACTGATTTGCGCATTTTTCACGTGTGGGTCTCGTAGGGAAGGTATTTGGTCCCGAGCAGCAATTGGTGAAAAGTTTGCGCTATAATTTTTGTGAACCCCTTTTTGTAATAAAACTGTTGCTTCTTGGGTGGTCTACCGTAATTCGTACCAGTAAGGTTCTCACGGGCCGGGCCTTTTGGAAAGTTTTGGTCGGCACTGACCGTGTCAGATTTTCTTCTGACTCCCTGGACCACCCACACCACCAGGGTTCGCTCCCGGTGGTTGACATCCTTTTTTGCACTACTAATATTTACGAAGTTATTTCACGTGCGGGCCGTCCCAAAACATTCCTCGACCCGGGCCGGCCCGCCCGTCATTTGAGAGCCAGGTGTCAATAATGACCAAAATGGTAATAAAAATTTCTTCATGCGTCGATCAGAATTTTCGGTTAAGAGGGGTTGTGCCGAAGCGAATTTCTTAGTTGGGGGACTCGCGCCACACGTCGCGTGCTTAATGTGGGGGTCGCGCTAACCTAACCCCACAGGTAGGTTGTTCATGTATGCTCTCACAGCATGTGGTGTGTTGCAATTATGCTTTCCTCTCTCATGTCAACTCAACATCGCGGTCCATGTTTTCGTCATATGATTGTAGTTAATAAGGCCACTTTATAGCTGGTTCGAGCTATAACTAATTTCGTTGATAATGTTTTTCCAATGGTCTATATGCAAAAATATATGTAAATATTAATGAACAAACTTCAATTACTGTCGAAAAAAACAAGTCTGAAAATGCCACAGCTGCAAATGGCACTCAACAGACCAAACAAAACAAGATTGATATTTGGTTTTTTTTGTTGCTGAAATTCGTATTTCGATTTCGCAGGGAGTATCTAAAAAAACAAGTTTATACCTTTGTTTCAGACGACGAAAGTCAGGCCCGTTGCGGCGGTGGTCCTCCCGTGGAGTACATCGTCGACGCCACTCTCGGCTACCCCAGGGGAGAAGTTCCCGATATAGGTTGGTCTCTCTCTCTCTCTCTCTCTCTCTCTCTCTCTCTCTCTCTCTCTCTTTCTCTAATCCCTCTCTTCTAGGCAGTGCAATGGTGGGTGAGTGGCCCCACCCGGAATCCAGTCAAATCTCCATTCACTATGACGTCATCAAGGTGGACCCCCAATGGGCGGATGAGGAAAAGTTCAAAACGTTTCTCTACAGCCAGTACGAGAAGAAGGTATTTATTATTATTTATTTTTAAATAAAAATATTTTTCAGGACAAATTGTTAGCTGAATTCTACGCCAAGGGGCGGTTTCCAGGAGAGGGACGACCGATCGTCGTTCCGCAGAGCAACATGCTTTTTTCGCAGGTTTGTACCACCTTGTTTTTCTTTTTAAAGGACTGAGACATCGGTTTCGGCCACGATATATGGATTGCCATTTGGAGCTTGCATTAAAATATCTCCGTTTGACACGATTTTCGGTCGATCTGGCTACATCTTTGCCGATTATTTTATTGTTTTCAGTAAAACTGGCAAAGTGCTTGCCTGGGAAAACCACATTTTCTTTGTAAAACCGGTATTTTGTGGTACAATTTTTTCGCCCGACCTGTCCGTTTTGGATCGTTCACTAAATTTCAGCAATGCCCCGGCATATTTTTCTGTAGAAATCCCGATTTTATGATATTTTTGATCTGGTTCACTCACGTTTTCCCCAATTTCCCATGGATAGGCTATAAGTTTGTAGTTTGGTCCCATTGCACCCCCATCGGGGTTCTCACGGGCCGGGATATTTGGAAATTTTTGGTCAGTCCGGCCCTGGACAGCCTGTTCGGCACATTTGGACCACCCAGTCAGATTGCCACCCACACGACCAGGGTTCGACCCCGGCCGGTGAAATTCTTTTTTGTACAACTAATATACGTTAGTTACAAACGGAATTAAGTATTTAAACCAGTTTCAAAAAATTACTGTACCAATTTATACAAAATTTAAAATCTTATTTGCCATGCCCGGGCCGGCCCGTATTTTGAGAACCCCGATAAAACTCTCTTTCCTATGGTATGATAGAGACAAATTTCTGCCCATAGGTGGTGAATTTTTTTAACAACTTTTGTATAGCCCATATTTTTAGAGAGAGGATTGGTCCGGCCCATATGTGGCCGGCTTTTATTTTTTAGAAAAAATAACATAAGTGGGGGGACCACATGGGTCGAAAAAATCGTCCGGGATTTTTTCTTCAGAATTTATAAGAAAGAAGTTTTCGCCTTTTACTGAAAGGTTACTTGCGGCCTGGTGTAGAAGTCGCTAAACCCATGTAATTTGTTAAAGAAATGAAACGTATTTTTTCCGGACGAATTTTACAAAAAGTGGGATAGATAATAATTTTCTATTTTAAGGGAACATTTTTAAACACAAAATACTGGAAACTTTTCAGAAAATCTGGACGATTGCGCCTTTAATTCAAGTGATTTGCATCTTATTCGTAAAGATCTCTTTTAAGTTCTGAATATCCTTAACTTGCGGCGAAATCATCCGGGTTTTTTGTAAACGTGGTAGTATTTTTGAAAACTTGAAATCACAAACCTTCAAATCCGGTAAAATTTTAGCGAGAGCTGAGAAAATCGTCACAAAAGAATATGTACATGGCAGAAAATGTGTTCCATGGCGAAACACACGTTTAGTAAATAAAATCGTCGGGGATTTTTCAAAAATTTTCATGGGTGAGGCCATATGATAATAAAATCGTCCGAGAAAATTTCGAAAATCACCAAAATGTCGGCCACGTATGGTCCGGCCCGTAGCCACCCTTTTTAACTGGGGGGGGGGGGGGGGGGGAAGTAACCCATTTTAAAAAAAAAAACCTTGTCGATTGCGCAGTCTTTAAACCAAAAGTGGTAAAGTATTTCACTATTTTCGGCGGGGAATCAATATCCTTGCAGATTTCCGTTGCTTCAACTCAATTTCTTCTTGTTCAGGTGTTCTGGCTGGGTCTCTACTACGCTCACTACCTCCTCTGGATCAAGCTTGTGTGCCTGCTCGCCGTCGACTGCTTGTTCTCTTTGCCCTCTCTCCTCTTCTAGTCATTCCTCACTCACTCACTTGTAATTGTACCTTTTACTTTAATTCCTTTACAATTCCGCTGACCCAGCAGCAGCCAAAGAAAAGCGGCGTACCCCCCTCTATTCGATTCCCCGTGACTTTTCGCGTGTAAGCCTCGCTTCAATCTCATTGTACATATGTCCGTATCTTTCGCCTCTTTTATGGATCGAGTGGCGGGTCCCCTGCTGACGAGGAAACGCCGGTACCCGAGTAAATATCGTCTGACGAGTACAAATGTACTGTTTATTTGGGGAGGGAGGGTTGGTCGAGATCAGAGAGAGGTGGGGGTTGGAGATCACTTTCCATTGTGAGTCCTCATGTGCGTGTGGAGGTTCGAGGCTCGGTTGAACGCCTTGTCGCAGTGCGCACACACGTAGGGTTTCACCTGGAATAGAAAATTGAGGATTAAAAAGGGGATAAGGCATATTTTAAAACAAGTAGTTTTGATTCACGAGCACAACTCGGAAATTCTGTCATTTTTCCCTATTTTATCACGATTTTCCAATAGGTCACGACGATTAAAGCGAAGCTGGAAAGGTTTCACATATGATCCCATGGAAAGCATTATTTAAGACGTTTTCCACAAGTTTATACCAATTTCAATTTTAAAAGTATGAATTTTCATTTATTGAATCGATGGAAAAGACCCTTTTGAGGCAATTTTTGTCATCATGCGGTCAAGAAAACCACAACATTGATATATGTTTTCGATTCGCAGGAAAACAAAAAAATCAATGGTTCGGTTATCATTTTGCGCGTCTTTCAAGTCGAAAAACTGCATTTTCAAACGCATAATTTCACTTTTTCGCTGTTTTTTGGGTCCTGTGCAGAAGTTCACAAACTTTTCACTCCTCAAAGGTTAGGTTTGGTGTACCTCCGATTAACGCTCTTTAAAAAGCACCGTTTCCAAAGAAAGTAACCCAGTTTTTAAAAAACCCCGATATATAGCCAAAATATTTCAAATTTTGAATTTGCAACACAACAAAAGTGTTAAAATTGTGCGCAACCAGTTGGGATGCCAAATGCTCAACAATAAGTTTTCTTTTTTTTTTATATAGTTGCTGTTTGACTAGAACAGCAGTTTTTTAAAATTCGAGAGGAAAATTGGAAGGGCAAAGGCTTTAACGGTTTTGCTGGTTTGCTCCTCCAACACATTTGGAGAACTCTCGTGACTAGACATTTTCACTTTTCAAGGTTTACGAATATTTTCGCTGTTTGCAGAAAGTTTCGGGAAACCGAAATAGAACGCTGCTTCCAATTGCTTTAAATTTTTATTGTAGGAATTCACTGGCAATTTTAGGTCGCTTCCAAGCATAGCAAAATTTGGGGCCGGCCCGGGCCGGGCCGAGAAAAATTTTGAAGCGGGCCGGGCCGTGAAAAATTTTGGAGCGGGCTGACCCGGGCCGGCCCGTTGCCATGCTTGGTCGCTTCCAGCTATAGTCCTCGCCAATCCTAGTTCCTCCGGATTTTGGGCACTGCGTACTACATTTTCGGGGGCACGCTTTTTGTCATTATTACGGTACATAGCTTATGGCATTGTTCGAATATTTTTTGTGTTTCTTTGCAAAATTCAAGACATATTTGATCTTCTAAATAAATCATATGTATAACAGGAGTGACGCGCGCACTGCCGGTGTTATAAAAATGGGAGCGGACCAGCGACTATGAAAGGCGCCGC
>OZ059906.1:25580653-25605653 GCA_964057215.1 Oscheius myriophilus | reverse complement strand
AGTTATTCTTAACTAAAGAAGAGGAAGTAGCGAGAGTGAGGGTTAGTTCCGAGGAGGGTGAGGAGCCACATCGCGCGAGATTAAATCTTAGGCGGAAAATCTGACTACAGCGCAGTAAAGAGAGAAAAGATGCACTGAGACAAAAAGGCAAAGCGCCTGAGGCAAAACAAGAGAAAACTTTGAAAACCTCTCACCTCTTCATAAGATCCATTGGCTCTTCATCGTCCTCCTCTTCTTCTTCCTCTTTCTCCCTCTCATCTCTTTTCTCCAGCAACGAATCGATGAGGAAGCACTGTCTGGTGGTCTTCATGGTCATGTCTTCCTGAAAGAGGCGGATGCGCAGGGAGAAGATAGTTTTATGGACGATAAAAGAGCATCTCATTTCAGCAGCTGCCATTAAAGGAGAGGGCAGATGAGGGACGGGGGAGGGCGCATGAAACATTCACCTGCCGAAATGCAGAGGTCAGGAGGGGAAACGGTTCAGGAGGAAATGTCTCTCTCTGTGTCTCTGTCTCTATCTCTTTCTCTGTCTCTTTCTATCTCTCTCAAAATCTCTCCCTCTCTCAATCTCTCGCTGTTTCTTTTTCTTTCTCTTTCTCTCTCCTATTGTCCAAATCACGGTATCAATTTTCGTGAGGGCAAATGTTGGAAAAGGAATGTCTCTCTCTCCTCCCATTCCCTCTCTATTTCTCTCTCTCTCCTCCCATTCCCTCTCTATTTCTCTCTCTCTCTGTATGTCTGTCTGTCTCTCTCTACGCACACACACATACGCTCGCGCACGATACAAAGGATGCAATATAGGATTTCAGAGGATGAAAAAGTTGAATGAGAAAGCGATGCTGAGCTATGAGACAGAGACAAAAAAACAATGATAGAGAGATTCTGAGATTCTGAGAAAAAAGAGAGAGAGAGAGAGAGAGAGAGAGAGAGGTTGTGGGAGACATTGAAAACATAGATAAAGAGAGATTCCGATTAAGAGAAAAAGGTACGAGGTGAGACGTAGTGAGGCATAGAGAGAGGTTGTGCGAGAGAGAGAGAGTGAGAGAGAGAGAAAGAGAAAGCGAGAGAGCGAGAGAGAGAGAAACATGGATACAGTGAGAGATTGTGTATGAGGGAAAGACAAAAGAAAAGGCGTGAGCCAGAGAGAAATGAGGAATGGGCTTGAGAGATTGAGATGGAGGGGTTTAGAAAATTTGAGAAACAGAAAGAGGCAAAGAGACATAGTGAATGCATAGATAAAGGGAGGGATTGAAAGAGAGAATGAGTGACAACAAAACTGAAAGAGAGAGACCGAATGAAGGTAAAGAGGCAAGCTGGTGAGATTCAACAACAAAACATACACTTATGGTTAGTATAAAAGGAGATGTAATGTCTCGCGTTTTTCTCTCTCTCTCTCTCTCTCTCTCAGACTTCCAGTAAACTTCAGAGACACAAAAGAATACTAGCTCTTTCCGAGCCGTGAGGAAGTCAGTCACTCTTCACTTGCCTGTGGGCGGAGAAGCGCAGGGAGTGGCTGGCGCTGCTCAACACCTACCGTACCCTTCAATGGGCGGGGTCTCGGGAGCGGCCCTCTCTGCTCCCTCTTCTCTCACCCTTCTCTCTAGCCCTATTTGTATAATTCATGACATGCCTGATACTGGGGATTAAATGACCGCCCCAGGGGCGCATCCGAATACACAAATATTTGCCTCGCTTTTGGCTACGGGTTACGGTAATCGGCTATCCCTATCTGGCACCAACGCCAGTCTTTAATGACAGCTGCCGCCTTGAGGATGGGAAAACAAAGATGACGGGTTACGGTAGGCAATTAGAATTGTTTTCGTGGAAGGGCTAAGATTGTACTTTTGAAAGGGCATTCTTCTCCTCTCCTCTCCTCTCCTCTCCTCTCCTCTCCTCTCCTCTCCTCTCCTCTCCTCTCCTCTCCTCTCCTCTCCTCTCCTCTCCTCTCCTCTCCTCTCCTCTCCTCTCCTCTCCTCTCCTCTCCTCTCCTCTCCTCTCCTCTCCTCTCCTCTCCTCTCCTCTCCTCTCCTCTCCTCTCCTCTCCTCTCCTCTCCTCTCCTCTCCTCTCCTCTCCTCTCCTCTCCTCTCCTCTCCTCTCCTCTCCTCTCCTCTCCTCTCCTCTCCTCTCCTCTCCTCTCCTCTCCTCTCCTCTCCTCTCCTCTCCTCTCCTCTCCTCTCCTCTCCTCTCCTCTCCTCTCCTCTCCTCTCCTCTCCTCTCCTCTCCTCTCCTCTCCTCTCCTCTCCTCTCCTCTCCTCTCCTCTCCTCTCCTCTCCTCTCCTCTCCTCTCCTCTCCTCTCCTCTCCTCTCCTCTCCTCTCCTCTCCTCTCCTCTCCTCTCCTCTCCTCTCCTCTCCTCTCCTCTCCTCTCCTCTCCTCTCCTCTCCTCTCCTCTCCTCTCCTCTCCTCTCCTCTCCTCTCCTCTCCTCTCCTCTCCTCTCCTCTCCTCTCCTCTCCTCTCCTCTCCTCTCCTCTCCTCTCCTCTCCTCTCCTCTCCTCTCCTCTCCTCTCCTCTCTCTCTCTCTCTCTCTCTCTCTCTCTCTCTCTTTCTATCTATCTATCTATCTATCTATCTATTTATCTATCTATCTCTCTTTCCTGTGTTCAGGTATATCCCAGTCAGCCGAATTGAAGAAGAGCCAGCCGGGTGTCACAAACCGGAATCGCAGCCGATTTGTGCATAATTAATAGGCACATGGCTCGGCTCCCAGCCACGCCGAATCCGTAGTCAACAGCACTCAAGAAGCCAGCTGACGCCGACTTGGAGAGATGATACTCAGGGAGGAGGACATACTGTAATAGTGAGGACATCTCACTCTATGTCTCTCTCTCTTTCAATGCCTCTTTTAAGTCTCCCTCCACCAGTTCTCAGCCTGAAGACGTCGAAGACAAAGAAGATGACGAGGAAGAGGAGGAAGAAGGAGAAGAAAAAAATAAGCCCTCTGAAGCCTGAAAATAAGAGGTGTTTTTTTTTAGCACAGACCCCTCTTCCCTATACCAAATCCTATGGAATACCTCTCAAAGCTGCAGATGATGCAACATGCCTTGAGTTTGTCTGCTTTTGCGTTGAGACAGCCGTTTGCTCCTCCGATGATGCCTCTTTTGAGGAAGGGTTAGTTTTGTCTCTTACTCACTAACAAAATCACTCACTCACTCGCTCACTCACTCACTCACTCACTCACTCACTCACTCACTCACTCACTCACTCACTCACTCACTCACTCACTCACTCACTCACTCACTCACTCACTCACTCACTCACTCACTCACTCACTCACTCACTCACTCACTCACTCACTCACTCACTCACTCACTCACTCACTCACTCACTCACTCACTCACTCACTCACTCACTCACTCACTCACTCACTCACTCACTCACTCACTCACTCGCTTATTCTTCGCCTCTTCTTGCTAATCCAATTAGCTACCTACCTTGTCCCGCTCTCTCCCGACTTTAGATGATTAGTGGTGTGGCCATCTGTCGGCAGCTCAGGTGGCCGGTCGGTCATCATGTAGCTGTTGCGTCATTATTCATTTCCGGCGCACGCGATTCACAGTAAACGCCTCTGGCGCTTCGTGAATACTGAAATGGCCATTTATGGTTGAGGAATATAGGGTTCGTTCTTCTCCCTAGAGAACGAGAGAGAGAGAGAGAGAGAGAGAGAGAGAGAGAGAGAGAGAGAGAGAGAGAGAGAGAGGGAGGAAGAGAGAGACCAAACTTCTGGAAAGACCGGAAACTTTGCAATCAGATAAGGCTGACTGCTTAGTGTTCCCATAGTAATTGTTGTGTGTAGATGGTCATCTCGGGGTGTTCCCAAACGGTTATCGGAGGGCGCTGTCACCCGCGTTGACACGAAATTGCGGATCAATTAGCACGAGAGAATGAAGAACATGGGCTACATAAAAGGGACCATCAGCCTGCTTTTCGAAACGGAAATGAACAGTATGCTAATTGCGCCATTCCAATTGAAATGTTATTTTCAAACACCGCTCCAGTAAACGGTTGTTCACAGAATGCTTGCCAAGTCCTCATTAGCATATGATTTGCATGAGCGTGAAAAACCCCCCTTATGGTCCCTTTAACTGTAAACGGAAGGGGAAACTGACTGAACATTTGAAACGCCGTCTCAATGACAGTAGAATAACTTTTCTATGACCTCTGTAGCATCTTGTTAAAGGACTGTGCCGTGAAAGCAAAAATGCAATTATTAAAAAGTACGCAAGTTCGCTACAGTACTTGAAAATCATATGTGACAGCCGACCGACACAGCAGCTGTTCGAAGCAAGCCTCGAAGGGAAACCCCGTGTATAAGAGAGAGCCAAAAATACAAAAGGGTTGGGTCCCGACACGAAAAGCCACCATTCTAATATTTCTTTACTTGAATTTTCTTCAGGTGAATTTTCAAAAACTGCATTTACAAATCGTAATTACAAGATGTGTCGTTTCACAAAAAATATGTGTTCCAAAACTTTTCGTGGAGTCAGTCCGAATATACTTTTCATTTTTTCGTGAAAATGTTTCGATTACAAAGGCTTCGTGCCGTAAATTCAAGAACAGAAAAATTACAAAGGTCGGGTCCCGACACGAAAAACCACCGTTTCTTTGTTACGGTATTGTTCTACTGTTATTTTCTTCATTTTCCACCGTAACCTGTTCTCAATTTTCCTGACTAGACAAACCGCCTTGTTTGTATTTTTTCAGTAAAACTTAAACATTATAACTTGGCATTCTGAGACCTGGGACTCTAAAGAAATGGTCCCGGCACGAAAAAGAAAGTCCTGATGCTGCAATGCAGTTGACGAGCTTTTTTTCGATTTTAACCTGAACACGGTAATACTGTATGGTTTACGACCGACGTGCCACACAGCTCGCCAAAACAGCCGTGTTTTTGGTCATTTCCACTGAGAATATTCTGGTGCCAAAACTCACCCCAAAGCGGACATTTATTTGCAATAAGTTTAGTATTGCATTAGTATTCTGCATGTTGTTTAGCTACAGTAACCAAACACTAGTCGAAGCTCGAAGCTGAACCCCCTCACTGAACATTTTCAGTATTTTTTATTGAAACAATGTATAATAAGGTAGCTAATTTTTCATTTTCTTATTCCAAATAATCAAAATAAAATTTTAATGGTAAGTTAACCATAAAAATCATGTTTTAGAGCCTGCAGTCTGAACTGCAGGCATGTCGTTGCGGGACCTAGCTCCACTAAAACGGCGATTTCCTGAAATCTGGCTGCAGCGATCTTGAGAATTCGGGAGGATTTTTCGAAGATCTCTTTTCATATATTGATGAACAAAACTTTTATCTCTTGGAATGAGTTTTTTGGCGATTTAAAAAACTCAACTGCCTGAGAAAAACAGTATTTTGTGTTTTTCAATTATTTTCCGTTAATGAATTTTCGAAAAAAAAAACTCAGGCCGAAGAAGGCATTACTGGGCTAAACATTCACAAAAAGAGAGTGTTTACTGAAAACGGTTGGAACGTTGGAACGTCCAGATTGGCGGCGGCAAGTTTGTGTTTCATCAGCCAGCTGTTTGTCGCGAATTTCACATTTTTGGGGCGATTTCCCTATACAAATAGACGAAATATAAGTTTTTCTTATTGTTTTAACATTAGAGTAGCAAATTGCATGTTAAAATGAATAAAAATAAGCATTTTTAATTATTACTACTACAGTTTAGCAGTTTGTGATGGAGCGCGATTTCGTACAGACCGCCCTTTAACCTGCCGGCCTCGGCGGGCTGTGGTCAAGACGGGTAGATCATTTTTCTCAATACGGTAGCCCATATCCTGAAAATATTGCGTACCCCCTCCTATATTGAGTACTGTTTACTGTTGCAGAACTGTGTTGTAATTGACATGTCTCTACACTTGTTCCCATCTCTCCTCCCAAAATCCCCTGTCCTAATTACTTCCGCTCTGGCGGCTGCCTGTCACTCGACTCCACGCAATGGATACACAAACAACAAGGTTGCGCTAGCAGATAATTGCCCCTACCGTACCCCGACTCAAGCGGTTGCGCAATGACAATCTGTTACCGTAAGGGAGAGTCACAGGTACAACTTATGATACAACCTTTTTACGTCCCATCTAAAGCCTTAAATTCTTAAGGGTGCCTCTACTGGGAGAACAATGAGATACTCTTGGGGGCATCCGAAAAAGTATGGAACTACCGAGGACCTTGAGCTCTTAAGAAACGTTTGGGCCTTAAAGCCGCTACACTTGAGTAAGGGTACCCGCTGTCATTTGACGATTAAGTTGCCTGAGGCGTCGAATCCATTCGTCTCTCATCGGCGGCATCTTCACCTCACACGCGAGGCTGATTGCCCTGAATAAGTCATCCGGGCGGCGCCTGGAGCAGCCTCGCCCGACAACATCCCCCATGGGAAATGGGGATTGGAGAGGGAAGTAGTTGAGACTACGGTAACACGAAGAAGAGGGTGGATTGCGGTGGCAGGTGGCTGTCAGCTCGGTTTTCACTCACGTCAAAGGACGCCGTGTTTGCACTTCCGTTGCGTAAGAAGGCAGATGTACCTGACATGATATATGGGAGATGGGATTAGAAGGGAGGGAGGTAAGTGGGAAATGAGGAAAGAGGAGAGGGAAAGAGAGACAGAGTGACAGAGAGGCAAAGAGATAGAGAGGCAAAGAGGCAGAGAAGCAGAGAGGCAGAGAGGCAGAGAAGCAGAGAGGCAGAGAGGCAGAGAGGCAGAGAGGCAGAGAGGCAGAGAGGCAGAGAGGCAGAGAGGCAGAGAGGCAGAGAGGCAGAGAGGCAGAGAGGCAGAGAGGCAGAGAGGCAGAGAGGCAGAGAGGCAGAGAGGCAGAGAGGCAGAGAGGCAGAGAGGCAGAGAGGCAGAGGCAGAGGCAATCGAAATTGTGACGTGGAGCTCTATGGAAATTCCCCAATAAATGGAAATCCAGAAAAACTAATCAAATTCAAATAATTCCCAATGCATCTCAAATCATATCAACTGATAGTAAGAAACCCTTGCTCTGTATCGGTTTATTCGTTATGTCGGAGTATTTGAGTTAGTATGTCGGAGTATTTCAGTAGTTAGTTTCCTGCTTCATCCGTTTCTGGAACGCCCTGGCCAGCTCGCTCTGTTCCATGTCGTTCGTCTGAGCCGGAGGAGGAGGGAGACGACGCTGAGGCTTTCCGGAGTTTAACCTCTCCTTTCTTCAACGCGTTCACAACGTCATCCTGAACACAGCAAAGTGCTGGATGGCATACGAATAACAAACCAAGGGATTTCCCTGCTCCACGTGTTTTCCTTGGGCCTTTCTCTTCACAACGACACGGACTGCTTTCGGCGGCTCCGACGGCGGTGGAGGAGGCGGCGCTGCTCCCATCGGAGCTGGCGGATGTCGAAGAGAAGGTGCAGAGGGCGGAGGCGGCGGCGGAAGGGGCGCGTTCAGGGTCAAAGGGGCAATGTCCCGGCTCTTGATCGCCTTGGCCGCGTGAGACAACTGAATTATTATTGGTATAAATAATGCTGTTCAACAAAATCTCACTTCGATAACTTTTGCGAAGACCTGATCCGATCCCAAAATGGAGAAGAACCTGTCGAGGACGTATTCACCGATGGCCGAAGTGGCACATTTGGAGCATTTCACGGTCGTGATGGCCAAGACGATGATTCCTCTCAGGAAGTCTCGCCGAATGGTTGGCATTGCAGGCCTACCGCTGCACAGGCTGAAATTACTGTTGGGTTGAGATGTTCCAGAGTTTGACAGAGAGACAGAGAGATAGAGAGATAGAGAGATAGAGAGATAGAGAGGCAGAGAGACAGAGATGCAGAGAAACAGAAAGACAGAGAGATAGAGAGATAGAGAGGCAGAGAGACAGAGATGCAGAGAAACAGAGAGACAGAGAGATAGAGAGACAGAGAGACGGAGAGATAGAGAGACAGATATTACAGATTCTCACCAGGGGTGGTTCCTTGTCTGCAACAGGTCCACAGTGACAGTTCCCTCAATGGTCTCCACGGAAAAGATAAAGTCGTCGTCCCTGGACTAAACAGAAAATAATCAATTTCAAAATATGAATGTAACTCACAACAAACGGAGTCATCTTTTCCTTCCAGAGAAACCCATTGAGGTCTTGCCCAGAACACGAGAAGTATTTGGGGACCTCCTTGGCGTTCGTTCCCCAATTCCACCCAAAAACCGCTCCCCTCATCAGAGCGCACTTGAAGCTCAGCACGCCCACTGAAATTGACTGTTAGTTGACACAATTAGGCTCTACGTGCCATTATTCACGTGTTGAAACTGATATTCTATGGAGGATTACCGTCTCTCTCTCGCTCTATGGGTTTACACCGTAAGAAAGAAAGAGGCCGTAAGGGTACGAGGGGTATGGAAGGGGTTCATTTCCTAGAGTGTTATGGTGAGATCGGCTGTACGCCTAGTTTAAGGTGCTTCGCGCCATTTTCACGGCCGCAGACCGAGTGTTGGGTGGCCGTAGGCCACGGATCTACAGCTCGCCAAACTAAGCGGCCGAAGGTCGCCTAAACGAGAAACCGGAGGCGGTGTATTTGTACTTTTTTCCCCGCCTAACTATGCGGTCGCCTAATATATGGGTTCCTAAACAAGCGACCTATCGCCGCGTATTGTACCGCCGTAATTGCACTACCAAAAGTCGTCTAAACGAGAAACAGGAGGCCGAGTATTGGTGTACGCAGACGTTAGGCCGCGATGCGGCTATAGGCGACCAAAGGTCGCGTTTATGAGATGCCGAAAGCGTCTCAACCGATTCATCCTGGTCTACCATCACAAAACGCAATGGGGCGAATGGGTCATCAGTGTAGGCACACGTGTTCATTTCCTAGATTATTATGGTGAGTACGGCCGTAGACCAAGTTTAAGCTACTTTTCTACGCCATTTTCATCCCGGCCGAAGGTCGAATGTTGAGTTGCCGTAGGCCCGCAGCCGCATAACTAACATTAAGCGGCCAAAGGTCGCCTAATGAGAAAAATATGGGTACCTTTCACCGCCTAAAAGAGAAACAGGAGACCAAGTAATGGTTCTGTTACCGCCTCACTTGGCGGCCGAACGCCACAAGCCAGGCGAGTCCGCGCCGTAAGCTGCGTTCAGTTGTTTATTCGTTTTTATAATTTCAACGAGGTGACACTTGATGGTGATTATTTCTTTTTGTTTTTGTACACTTATCGATCGACACAACTTTCAGTTGATCTCAATAAATGCCATGATTCCATTTTTTTTAAAAACTTTTATTGGAAAACCTTTATTCTTTTGCGAAGGTCTGGCACGCTTTCGCTTCAAGACCCTTTCAAAACTACTTGTTAAAAATTTCTTTGATACGCTCTTTAGTTTGATACCATTTTTAATTTAATTGGAGAATGTTTAATTTTTAGCAAAGTTCTGGCACGCTTTCGCTTCGAGACCCATTTAAAACTAATTGTGAAATTTGATTTTATACGCTCTATCGATTGATACCATTTTTAATTTAATTGGAGAGTTTTTAATTTTCAGCAAAGTTCTGGCACCCTTTCGCTTCGAGACCCCAAGACCAAATTTGCGCTATAAGCTATTATTGCCTAAGGCAACAACATATTCAAAGATGAGCCTCATCTGATCACTGGAACCTGAGATGTGAGAAGTGATGACACGGTGACAAAGTCACGGACATTTGCGGTTTATTAATATGGATAGGAGCTAACTGTACCTGCAACATCTACCTATTGCTTGTACCCGACGCGACACTATGCGCAATGTGAAAAATTAAAGGATTTTGCTACTCAAAGTTACTCAAGGTGGCCACATTGGTCAGACGCTATTTGGTTGCTTTCTCTGCGCTCTCCTCTGTAAGCGCGCTCCCTCGCGCGTTTACAATTGGCGCCTTTTCTGACCGACTTCATTCGCGGCGGGACCAGGTACCTAGAACCCTTTTCAAACGGATGTCAAAAGGACGGTTGTTATTTGAACACCCCAGACTATAGTTTTATGAGTGGTCGTGGAGTAAAACTTTTACCTTTTTAAAAACTGAAGCGCTGCTCACTCCGCTCGTCGGCCTCCCTTTGGTCGAAGGTGTCCCACATCTCGCCTCCACATCTCGTCTCCAGACTCCAGATTTCCGTGATGTTGTCTTGGGGTCCTCCGGTACAGCACGTCGGAGCAGCAGCACGACTCGGCGTCCCGACATCATGAGAATCTCTCTGCAAAAAAGCTTTGTTATAAACTGCTCTCTCTCTCTCTCCCTTTCCCTCTATCTAAATCTCTCTTTTACGCTTTCTCAAAAACCAACCTGCATGGTAGTTTTCCTTGTGCGAAGAGGGGAGAGCACGTTGATGGGTGCCGGCGATGCAGCAGGAGGATCGACCGGCCGGAGGCGAACGGTCGAGTAGAATGAGCAACTGTGGGAAACCGAGTTCCGTCAAAAGGCTTCTAGGGTTTTCACAGTTGCTCATTCTACTCGAACGTTTGCCTCTTGCCGGTCGGTCCTCTTGCTGCATCGCCCGTGGTGGATAACAGGAGTGCGGCCCGCTTCCGTAAGTTTTACATCACTCATAACACAAATACATCACTTTGAGTAGCGACATTAGGGATCGCAAAGACGGCCTCCGCGCCGGCAGCCCGAAATGCTAAGAAAATTTGGTTTGAATGGCCTGCGCGCGTATTTTTTATGAAATCCTCTATTTTAAAAACGGAATACTATGTAAAATCACACAACAAAAACGATGGAAAAGGTCCATTTTTGATAAAATAGGTGTTTTCCTATATTTTAAGAATAAAAAACGTAATTTCCATCCTCCCCATAGTTCACAATCTTTATTTAAAAATGTAATTTTATTCTTTTTCGGAGCGACTTTCGCGCTCCACTGCCAAATGCGTCATAAACGCGACCTTTGGTCGCCTAGAGCCGCATCGCGGCCTAACGTCTGCGTACATCAATACTCGGCCGCCTGTTTCTCGTTTAGATGACTTTTGGTACTGCATTACGGCCGCAACAATGCGCGGCGTTACAATATGTTAGGCGACCGCACAGTTAGACGGGGAAAGACACCTTCGGCCGCTTAGTTGGGCGGCCTGCGACTGCAGGTCCGTGGCCTACGGCCACCTAATACTCGGTCTGCGGCCGTGAAAATGGCGCGAAGCACCTTAAACTAGGCGTACGGCCGATCTCACCATAACACTCTAGAAAATTAATCCTTCACTGAAGTGAACCCCTTCCGTACCCCTCGCTTAGGCCTCTTTCTTGAAAATGAAGGGTGGGGTGTAAACCCATAGAGAGAGACAGTAATCCTGCATAGAAGATCAGTTTCAACACGTGAATAATGGCACGTAGAGCCTAATTGTGTCAACTAACAGTCAATTTCAGTGTGCGTGCTGAGCTTCAAGTGCGCTCTGATGAGAGGAGCGGTTTTTGGGTGGAATTGGGGAACGAACGCCAAGGAGGTCCCCAAATACTTCTCGTGTTCTGGGCAAGACCTCAATGGGTTTCTCTGGAAGGAAAAGATGACTCCGTTTGTTGTGAGTTACATTCATATTTTGAAATTGATTATTTTCTGTTTAGTCCAGGGACGACGACTTTATCTTTTCCGTGGAGACCATTGAGGGAACTGTCACTGTGGACCTGTTGCAGACAAGGAACCACCCCTGGTGAGAATCTGTAATATCTGTCTCTCTATCTCTCCGTCTCTCTGTCTCTCTATCTCTCTGTCTCTCTGTTTCTCTGCATCTCTGTCTCTCTGCCTCTCTATCTCTCTGTCTCTCTGTCAGACACTGGAACTTCTCAACCCAACAGTAATTTCAGCCTGTGAGCGAGCTGGCCAGGGCGTTCCAGAAACGGAAGAAGACAGGAAACTGACTACTGAAATACTCCGAGATACTAACAGAAATACTCCGACATAACGAATAAACCGATACAGAGCAAGGGTTTCTTACTATCAGTTGATATGATTTGAGATGCATTGGGAATTATTTGAATTTGATTACTTTTTCTGGATTAGCATTCATTGAGGAATTTTCATAGAGCTCCACATCACAATTTCTGTCGTCTCACTTTCCTTTGAAACAGAGACAGAGAAACACAGATACAGAGAGACAGAGAGACAGAGAGACAGAGAGACAGAGAGACAGAGAGACAGAGAGACAGAGAGACAGAGAGACAGAGAGACAGAGAGACAGAGAGACAGAGAGACAGAGAGACAGAGAGACAGAGAGACAGATAGACAGAGATACAGAGACATTACAATACCACTAGTTAGCATAACAACTTCCCTCTTCAAGTTCTTTATTTCTTGCGTCTCAACTCACTTCTGCAGTCGTCTCTCCATTTTTTTTCTTTCCATCAAGTCTCTGTCTCTGTCTCTCTGAAAGTCACTGTAGTCTAATTTGCCAAAAGTCTGACTAGCTTTGCCTTATTTGCCTACATAGACGATTCCAGAACCTCATTACCATAACTACCGTACCCCCTCACTTAGCCTACCCACGCCCTATAAAAACCCCCTTTCCCGACTCAGAGCTCATTTTTGCAGTCGTCTCTCCACTTTCTTCTTTCCATCAAGTCTTCAAATGAAACTTCTACCGATTCTTTTCCTTCCCTGTCTCGTCGCCGCCGGCCCCCGTCAGGAGCCCGACTGGAAGACCTATTCCGTGAGTTGCCTTCCGGGCTGGCCCGGAATCACCGTGCCTTCTGAATCTTTTGCCTTAGGTCGTCGTTCCGGCGTTGGAGAAGCGCGGCCACGCCTGGATGATCCAGATCGACGCCGACACGAACATCCGGCCGTGGGCTGGCGTGGCCCTCGCCGTCCACAATAGTGAGATCCTGTTCGCCGAGTTCGACGAGAAGACGAACGGTGGCAGTGCCCACTTCTACTCTCCCCGTGGAGGCAGAACCATCGCGAACAGCCAGTTCTTCCTTCTCCAGGAGGACTTTATGGCCCTGCACAGGAGGTACCTCCAGGACCTCGACAAGTACCTGGACGCCAGTGGCAAGGCCAAGGAGTTCAAGGATGGCAAAGATGCCAGCGCGTGCACGCCCATCATGTTCGAAATGGATGGACAGCGATTCATGCCGATCCTCGACAAACCGTGAGTTTTTAAAGGACCGAAGGGTACCGCAACCCTACTTCGCGGTGTGTATCGGAAGCTACCGTAACCCTAGCTGTGAGATGTGTATCGGAAGCTACAGTAACCGTCAGTGTGCGGTGTATGTTGGAAGCTACCGTAACCCTAAGTTTGTGTTGTGTATTGTAAGCTACCGTAACAGTAACTTTGTGTTGCATATAGTAAGCTACAGTAACCCTAACTGCGTTTTATAACTACAGTAACCCTAAATGTACCTTTTGTGTCGTAAACTACAGTAACCCTAAGTATGCGGTGTACATTGAAAGGTACAGTAACCCTTACTGTACTGTGTGTTTGTATCCCAAGCTACAGTAACCCTACCGAAGGCTACAGTAACACTATGTGCGCTGTATAGCCTTAGCTACAGTAACCCTAGCTGTGCGTGGTATACCATAAGCTACAGTAAGAATAAGTGTTCGGTGTATCTTGAAAGCTACAGTAACCCTAACTATCGTAAGCTACAGTAATCATAAGGGCAAGGTATATTTCGAAAGCTACAGTAACCCTTACTTTGCGCTATGAATGGTAAGCTACAGTAACATTAAGCATACATTCGCGTTGTATACCTAGCAGTTCGTTTTATAGCTTCAGTAACCCTAAGTGTACTTTTTGCATCGTAAACTACGGTAACCCTAAGTATACGGTGTATATTGGTAGGTACAGTAACCCTGACTGTAGTGTGTTTGTATCGTAAGCTACAGTAACCCTACTTTGCGCTGAATACTGTAAGCAACAGTAGGGCCATTACTCCAATCGATAGTTACAACATCAGTTTACGACACAGATACCGTACTCGCTGCTCTCGTTTTTCAAAGGTTACCGTAACCTAGCACCGCTACGTAACTACGCCGCGCTATAATACATAAGTGACAAACTATTACCGTAACCTATACCTACCGTACCCTCAGCAAGTTTACTCAAAATTCTAATTACCTGCAGATCTTATGTACGATAATTAGAATTCTGATGCTAATTAGGGGTCATGTGGCAGGCAGTACCGATCGATAATAACAATGCCAAAATTATCATGCCATAATTTGCCAAAGGATTTTGTACTCTAGTCTCTTTACCGTAATACAGAGTTACGCGCATATACGGTAGCCTAAAGATACCGTACTTACTATTGGTTTTCAAAAGCTACCGTAACCTAGAATTGCGTTTCTACAGTAACGCTAACAAAATGTTACGTTGCAATTCTAACTACTGTAGAGTACTGTAACCTTGTGATAGTAACGTAATCTTAGCCAAGCGCGTTAGAACCATACTGTAACCATCATTTTCACAGTTAATTTATAAGATTAAGGCACCACCCACGACCTAAGGTCATTAAAGGACTGTCGGGGCAGGCTTTTAATTTGAAGCGGTGATCTACAGTAATCCAAACATTAGCTGTCTCTACAGTAATCTACAGTAACCCAAAAAAGCCCCGTCTCTACGGAATCATTTCAAATTTCGAAACCAACCACCCATTTTCAGCGACGACCGTACTAAGCGCATGTCGAAGAAGATAATCGGCACGTACTTTGTGGACAACGACATGGTGGCCTACTGGAACGAGAAGAAGAAGGTGCGCTTCAATCAGAACAACGTCCGCTCGGATTTCATCAATCCCGCGGCCCACCCGGACCGCAAGGACAGAATGGAGTTCTTCTGTCGCACCGCGCACAAATATTAAATAAATCCGTGCTGTATAAATGTTGTAAAAGAAAAGTTGATAGAAGTTCATTGTCTAAGGGGGAACGGCATCGGCTGGAGATCAGTTGACGATGTTGTACATCTGCTTGATTCGCTTCGGCAGCTCCGACTTTCCCTTGATGCGTTTCGCCTCTTCGAACAGGCACTGGCGGCCTACTGAAACAAATGCCATTAGAAATCAGTAATACAGTTGTAAAATAACTTTGTTTTTACAAAATATCACTACTTTTGCTGTATTTTGGAACGAAAACAGTGGTTACGAGGCGCCCGTGTGGCCGAGAAGTGCTCAAACAGCAGCACTTGTGGGCAAGGACTTACACGCAACGCGAAACGCTCGCCGAGACCAGTAAGGTCCCGCCACGAAAGCCGCGAGTGAATTAACGGACATTGTTTATCAAGGGCTTCGCGGCGGGACCATTCTTGCTTGTAGCACCCTCGAGACCAGTTCGGGGACAAGTCCTCCACGACAAGTTCTCCGCGACACGTCCTCCGCGCCGTGCGACAAATCCTTCGCGTGGTAAGCCCCGCCCTCAGCCTGCGACAAGTCCTCCGCAGTCAATTCCGGAGGACTTGTCGTATTTTTCTTAACAAATACGACAACTCCTCCGCGCGACAAGTTCTCCGCGGAGGACGTGTCGCGCGGAGGACTTGTCGACCCCTTCGGAGGACTTGTCGGAGGTATTCCGCGGAGGACTTGTCGGGGAATCCTCGAGACCATTTCTCACGGAAAAGAGGAGGCCTGCCAAGTAAAATTTGAAAATGGCACAACGCGCCGAGAGGCAGTTTTTTCTTCTTAAAGGACTGTCTGAGTATATACCAGGTGGAACTTTTTTTTTAAATTTTGGCATCTTGCCATGCGCTAAAAGCACGTTCTAACAGTATTTTTGTCGTAACATTTGCGCCTCTCTTTCACATCAGAAATTGGATGGAAAATTAAAATCTCCTGACTCTCGAGAGAGACGGATAGTGTCAATTAAAAAATCGAGACAGTCCTTTAAACCACCGCCAATGTGATAATCGAAAATTATAAAACGCCATGCCATCAAAGCGAAAAATTTCTGTTTCCGAAACATACAGGTTGGAGACCGTGGTTTCTAATAAATTTAAGCCGCCGAGCCCTTAAAATGAAAAACAAAATAATAAAAAAAAGAATAAAACTCACACGCAGGGTCGAAGAACATTCCGGTGAATTTGTCGGCGGCCCTCTCGCGAACCCAGACGCGTGTGGAGCCCGTGATCACACTGGCCAGCTGGACGATGACGTACCTAAATCGATATTTTATTTTAATAACAATATTTTAATTAATAAAAACAATAACAATAACCAACACTCACTTGGATTTAGCTCCCATGGCGGTGAAATAGAAATCCGGCTGTTGAAAGTAGGATCGGCAGAGGCAGAAAATTTAGCTTGGTCCCGCCACGATTGTACCATCCTGGCTCGAAGTAACTGTGCGCTTTTACTTGAAACATGCAATATCGCAAAATGGCTTTTAGATTTGTTTGTATTGCTTTCCCGTTTATTTAGCTGAATTTTTATAGAAATATAAAATTAATACAAATATTTCATTGTAAAGTTGTGTTCAGGGCCATGTTCGTGCTGCGGAGCACCATTACGCCGGGTGGTTGGACGCAGTTGCGCTACTTTTCCAAGTCCGTGGCTCAGCTGGAGCGTTTTACCCGCGAATCTCTCAGGAATAGGATCTACAAGCAGAATTTGAAGGATCTGACGAAGCAAAACGCCCAAAATGCCGGTTGGTGATGGTAGATTTTTAAAGATTTCGTTCATTTTCGCGCGGTTTTTGCGGTATATTCTCAGTTTCCGCACGATTCTAGCCGAAATTTGCCGTCGAGTGCACGGTTTTTGGTCCAAACTGCAAGTTGGTCACAGTTTTACGCCAGATTTCCAGGTCCCTCCACGCTACCGTACGCCGCCGATGCAATCGCCGTTCGCCCAGCGAAGGATCTATGGAAGGCACTGGGATTTACAGTTGCAGTGAGTGATTTTTGGTATATTTATCCTGTGCTTCCAGCTTTTCTAGGCGTCCGGTGTTTAACGAGTACAGCGTTTAGAAAATCGGAACTATCTTGCATGCGCACGGAATTTTGCAACCAGGGCGCAGAATTCACGCGCCCGATATTTTGAAATCCGATACTTTAGTTACACGAGATCTAGCGCCTTCGTTACGGGACCCAGCTTCTCCCAAGAACAAATTTTTGCGACAAGGCTTTCCTCTCACGGCTTTTCCAATTGATACCTCGGCTCACTTCAAAACTGGAATTTTGCCAAGCTTTGCCTCGTTTTAAGAATCGGGACAAAGAGTCCAACCACGGTGAGCGCTGGAAACCGCGTATTCAATACATTCGAGAACTATGGATCTTTGCCAACGCTGTTCGTGTTCGCTGTGGCCATACGAAACCCAGCTTCTCATCAAAACTTTTTTTTCGCCAATGCCAATTTTTACACGGGAATTTCTGGTCGGGCCATATGGAGAATTTTGGTCGACCCGTTCGGCCCGTTTACCCTGGACCACCCAGTCAGATTGCCACCCACACGACCAGGGTTCGATCCCGGTCGGTGACATTCTTTTTTGTACAATTAATATTGACTTATATGTTAGTAACAAGCATTATTAAGTTTTTTTAAAAGAAGAAGTTAAAAATGCCGATATATACAAAATTTTAAATTTAAAGTTTTTGTACCCGGGAGGGCCCGTCATTCGAGAATCCCGGGTGCTCGACGCGTAAGCCCCCCAAATAGAGACCTGAGTATCATATATTGTGTGTAGTACTACTTTTTTAAAAAAACATCAAAATATTGCCAAGCTATGCGTAAGTAAATTCATACCTGGACCGGGGTTCTCACGGTCCGGGCCGGGCCGTTTTCAAAATTTTTTTCGGCCCGGCCCGGCTCGTTCGGCCCGTTTACCCTGTCAGATTACCACCCACACGACCAGGGTTCGATCCCGGTCGGTGACATTCTTTTTTGTACAACTAATATTAACTTATATGTTAGTAACAAACACTATTACGGTATTTAAAATAGTTTAAAAAATTATTGCACCGATTTATACAAAAATTAAAAATTTGATTTTCAATAACGGGCCGCCCAAAAAAATCTCTCGGCCCGGCCCGGCCCGTCATTTGAGAACCCTGACCTGGACACGGCAGGATGGGGGCTCAAAAAGTAAGGTCCTCCTAATGGGAAGGGTCCCCATAAAAAAAGACTCTTATTTTTACAAAACCCCCACTAAAGCAACCCCCAACACGTAGGTCCCGCAAGCACTACCTGTCCAGGTATGGAAGTATTTTTTTGGCGCCAACTACGTGTATGTTTTTGGGTGTTTGATACTAGAACCCCTTTGCAAAATATGAGTTCATGTGGGGGGGGGGGGTTACTGTAGCAGTATTTGTGAACCTAGGGTTTCTCAGTTATGCGTGAAACTATTATTAAAATCTTTTTTCCAGGTAGGAGCCGGTTCTTTCACCCTGGCGATCATCTCGGATTTGGAGCGCACGCGCACCCAGTTGAAGAACCTCTACGAGACAACCACCGAATTTTTCAAAGCCTCCTTTTCCCGGTATATTTCTCTTTTCAATCAATATTTGACTGATTTTCAGGCACAATCACGGAGAAGAGGTGATAACGTGGAGCCAGCTCACGCCCGGAGACAGAACGGCCGTCTACCTGGTCGCAGGTATACTGCAATCCATTGTTAATTGATTAAACCTTACCGTATTCAGCCAATCTGGCCGTTTTCGCCATGTGGAAGTTTAAAGGACTGCAGCCGTTCATGTGGCGCTACTTTAGCAACAGCTTCGCTTCGCGTAAGTGTGCTACATCGCTAAAGTGTTACAGTAATCTTGTTAAGGTAGTCTGTGCCTTCCCATGTTGGCCAGTGCTTTTTCTCACTCGAGTTTCATCCATTTCGCCCTCAATATGTACGTCGTTTACTCGTTCACAAACGTCGCCATCGACAAGTTTCTCGGCCCGGATCAGGTTGGTTTTAGTGTAAAAATGTGCACCAAATGCAGATTCTAAAGAAAACTGTGCAGCAATCGGCAGATTCCACGGAAAACTGTGCAGACATCGGCAGATTCTAAAGAAAACCGTGCAGCAATCGGAAGAGCTATATATGCGCAGATATTGCAATATCAAGCAGAAAACTTTGTTTTTCGGCAGATTTTACCGAAAACGTGCATTTATCGCCAGTTTAATGAGAAATAGTCAAATTCGACCGAAAAAGTGCGGCTATCGACCGATTCTACGGAAAACCGTGCGAGTTCCCACCGAAAAAGTGCGGCAATTGACAGATTTCACTAAAACCATGTAAACTGCGGCAGCCAGCTTTTGCCTGGAACGGTGTGGCAACTGGCGGAGTTTTGTGAAAACCGTACGGAAATTGCCTTTTTCTGCCGAAAACCATGTAATATTCGGCATTGTGTGCTGAAAATCGTGAATTTATTGCTAGTTTCTACTGCAAGCCTTGCAGTTATTGAATGTCCGAGGGAGAAATTGTGCGGAGATTGTCAATTCCCACGCAAAGCAGTGTATTTTCATACAACCATGCGGCAATCGGCAGGCTTTTCTGAAAACCGTGCGACAATCGACAATTTTTGTAGAAAACTGTGCGGAAATCGGCCGTTTTGACCGAAAACCGTGTGAATTTGTGCAATTTCTACCAAAAACCGAGCGGCGGTAGCTCGTACAAAAAAGCGTGGGTTGATTGCCATTTCCAACCGAAAGCTGTGTTCGTAAACCATGCGACAACCGGCAGATTTTTAAGAAAACCGTGCTGTAATCGGCAGTTTCTTTTAAAAACTGTGCGGCAATCGGCTATTTTTACCGAAACCCGTGAGGCGATCTGCAAATTCTACCAAAAATCGTGCTTCATTCGGAAGTTTCTACGAAAAAGCGTCGTTTTCAAGCGAAAGCTGTGCCCGCTAGAATGTACCGATTTTTGAAATCGCGTTTCAAATACAATTTGAAAGTAGGCAGTTTTTGTCGAAAACCTTGCGGCAGTCGGCAAACGCACCGAAAACCATGCGGAAATCGGCAGCTTCTACCCAAAACCATGACATAGCCATCGTAAAACTGCCGAAAATGTGCTGAAAACAGCGTTGCATTACAGAAGAATTTCTTTCAGTTCTGGGCATTCTACGTCACTGCGGCTGTCGTCTCCTCGCTGACCTCGTTGATGCACAAATCGGCCATCCGGTCGTCGAATCGAGCCCTCGGCGCTGTGAGTCTCTCTCTCTCTCTCTCTCTCTCTCTCTCTCTCTCTCTCTCTCTAATTCTCTCCTTCAGAGCGGAGCCATCCTCGGCCTCCTCGCCTACACCTGCATGAAGATCCCCGACGCCCGTCTGAAGATCGTCTTCCTCCCCGTCTTCGAATTCTCCGCCGAGTCCGCCATCATCGGAATCGTGCTCTTCGACCTGTGCGGACTTCTTTTCAAGTAAAAATTACATTTCTATTCTGTGCAAATGTTAAAAATTCAGATTCCGATTATTTGACCACGCCGCTCATCTCGGAGGAACCCTCTTCGGAGTGTAAGTTTTCATATCATTAAAGGTCTAACTCTAGCGTTACGTTGTGCTCGATCCCATACGGGTTGCGAGCACGCAGTGCATACTAACTGTAACGTTGACTTTTTTCGCGTAAAGACCAATGGCAAATTACGGTCACCCCAAGTTCGTTTGGGTAAAATGCAATCTATTCTGATTACTTATTTCATTTTTAGGTGGTACGCCTTGTGGGGTGATCGCTTGATATGGGAGAACTTCGGAGAGTTCGTGGAAGGCGCCTACAAACGCCTACGGTCCGATGGACACTGATGCGATAGCTTTTCTTTCAAAGAATGGGTCTTGTTTAAAGTAATAAATATGTTTTCTTTTTTTTATTTGCCTGAAAGTGCTCCTAGGAGATGGTTCCGGGCCGGCCCGATAGGACTTCCTCGCCTTTTTATCCTGTCTGTTGTTTACAAGACTCAGAAAACGTAATGCCGTGAAATGACCAATTTTAACTGCATTTTTGGTTTGTATTATAGAGAAACTTCCCTGATGGTCCCATTAAAGGACTATGCATCTAAAGCAGGGTAGCGCCTGAGCCAATCCGTTAATTACTGGGTTCACGAGCCCCCACTTGACACATTTCGGTTTGCAATCGTTGCAAGACCCAGCCACATTTCTTCAAATTAGTGTTATCGGTATTTTGGATGAATGTGTTAATTTCCTAGTATTTATTTTAAAAAATAGTTTAAAATCCACTCAGAAAACCCAATTTGGAAGCCTTGGCAGTCCTTTAAAGATATTCCGGTCATGAGTGTGTCCACTGTTTACAATATAATGCGAACAAGATTGCAAACCGACGCTACACTGTGCGGCAGATTGCAATATTTTAAAAATTTAAGGTTCCCGCCAAGCTTTTCTTATTAAATCGTTGTGGGACCAAATTTGTTCTTTAAATTTCTAATTGAAAAATCTTTCCGACTCTAGTGCTCCGTTATTTCTGTATTATTAAAAGTTCTAAAATGCTTAAAAAATAGCAAATTATTCAGTTTTGAAGCAATTTTTTCAGATCCACTGAAAAAATACCCGCTGAGTTCTGAAGATTATGCTTTATATCTTTTGTTCGGGTGAATTTCCAGCTTCACCAAAATTGCCTCCGAAACTTCATTGTATTGTCTACCATTTAAAGCCGGAAAATCGAAAAAAAAACCATCCAGAAAGTCCAAATTGCAAGCGTCGTACAGTTTCAATTCCGGCCCGACGTTTAACAGGAGGCAGTCCTTTAACATGGTCGGGGCTTCCATTGGACAACGAGCCGTGTGAAAATCCACTCAGAAAACCCAATTTGAAACTTTGGAAGTCTTGGCAGTCCTTTAAAGATACTCCGTTTCGTGCGATTGTTGGATTTCAAATTTGTAAATTTGATAGTTTTTTTTTATTTCGTTGCCTTTTTAATTTATTTTTTGAAATTCCTTTTACATTTCAATCATTTCTGAACATTTCCCTTTCAAATTCATTAATTTTCAGTGAAATCAATGGAGGCGGTGGCCGAGTACGACTTCGTCGCCACGGAACCGGAGGAGCTGAGTTTCGAGCGCTTCGACATTCTGAAGATCCTCGAAATGACCGACCCCTACTGGTACAAGGCGGAGATGGGCGGTCGCGAAGGCTTCGTTCCCTTCAACTACATCCGCCTGAGGCTGCACCACTGGTACCATGCGAATCTGTCGCGCCAGGACGCAGAAGCGATGCTGAAGGCGAGTGATCCCGTCTATGGAACCAACTTCCTCATCAGGACGTCACAAAGCCAGCCAGGCGACTTCAGCATATCAGTGATCTACGGTTAGTTAGTCAAAAATCGCGTCCTTTTAGCATTTCTGGCGGAAAACTGTGCACCTATTACATTTCCACGTCGGACGACTTGTCGCAAATGGTATTACCGCCCCTTTTCCAGCAAACATAGTGCGTTCCAAAGCTAATAAAGTACCCAAATCTTGCCGAAACCGTATTTGAGACCGAATACTGTGCACTATGTGCAGTTTCAATCAAAAATCGCGCCCAGCTGCATTTTCTATAGAATTCTATGTAGCAGCTGCATTTTTTCACCGAAAACCATGCACCCTAATTGCTTTTTAAACCAAAATCAGTGCTTTTCCAGCATACCTGGACACGGTATGAAGGGGTCACAAAAAGTAATCCCCCGCAAGTGGGAGGGGCGCCCAAAAATGGAGAACCCCTCTTTTTACGATACCCCCACAACAAACAAACCCCCAAAACCAAGGTCCCGCAAGCATCACGTGTCCAGGTATGTTTTCCAGCCGAAAATCGAGGCATAATTACATTTATTGGCTGAAATTGGGCTATAATTGCTTATGTTTCGCATACTGTGCCCCTATTGCGTTTCTGGTTGAAAACCATACCCCGGGTGTAATTCTCACAGAAAATCGTGTCCCAATCGCATCGATCGCCTGAAACAGTGACTCATTTGCATTTCTAGCCGAAAATCGTGCCCTAATTGCATGTCTAGTGGAAAACCGTACCCGTTTGCAATTTTTGTCGAAAATAAATCTATTATCTGACGAAATAATGCGGGTATTTTTGTGTATGTCTCACAGAAAAGCGTGCCCGTTCTATTCGCATTTCAAGTCGAAAACTACGCCTCATTTGCAATTTTGTCGAAAAAAAAACTATTCTTGCCCGAAACTGTATGTTTTCGTTTACATGTACGTTGATTTGGGTGATGCGGTCCTTTTCGCGGCCCCAATTGCATTTCTTGCAGAAAATCGTGCACCAATTGCGCTAATTCTGGAAAACCGCGCCCCAGAGACGGTTTTTACCGAAAACCGTGCCCATTTGCACTTTTCACGTTTAAAGTGGCTCCAAAGTTTTATTTAGTGCCGGAAATGCGACCTTTAAAAGACAGAAATCTTTTTTAAATAAGCCGAATTTTTAGGAACCGACACAGTGCGCCACCTGCGAGTGAACCGAGACGTGGAATTCGGCATGTACTTCATATGGAGCAAGAGATTCATCTCCCTCAACGCGATGGTGGAATTCTACAAGAGCACCAAACCCATTCTCAGCGGCGAGAACGTCTTTCTCAAGGTTTGTATGGCCCAAAAGTGACAAAATCATCTCATTTAAAGGACTGGCACAAGCAGTTACAGTAATTAAGGACTGGCACAGACGCTTTTAGGATTTAAGTTACACATGCCTTTAAAATAAGACCCTAAATCGAAGCCTGGACCCCGGCAAACCGGGGATGCAATACGCACACTTACGGAATGGGTCCCGCAACAAAAGCCTGTGGGGGCTCAAATATGGGGCAGATTTATGAACCCAATATGAGGGCTCAACAGTGAGGCTGATTTTTGAACCAAGTAAGGGGGGGGGGGCAGAATTATGAACCCAATATGGGGACTCAAATGGGGGGATATTTATGAATCCAATATGAGTGGGGTAGATTTATTACCCAGTGTGGGTTTTTTTTTGAACCCAATATGGGGGCTCAAATGGGGGGCTGATGCATGAACCCTATTGGGATGCTTCAATGTGGGGGCAGATTTATGAACACAACAATAGGGTGGGTTGTTTTATTAACTCATTTGGGGGGGGGGGGGGATTTAAGAACCCGATATGGGGGGCTCAAATGTGGGGAAGAATTAAGAACTTAGTACTGGGGTCTCAAATGTGGGGCAGATTTATGAAGCAAATGTGGGGCTTTTCTATGAGACCAATATGGGGCTGAAATGTAGGCAGATTTATGAACCCAATATGGGGGCTCTAGCGGGGGGTGGGACAGATTTCTAGATTTATATGTAAGGGTCCTGCCCCAAATTTTGGGGGTGTGGTAGAAAAAAAATATTCAATTTTTTTCAGGAGGCCGCCTCTCAGATCACCCACTGCGAGGCTCTCTACAACTACGTTGCCAAGAAAAAATACGAGTTGACCATCTGCCGAGGGGAGATAGTTACCGTAATCGACAGCAGCAGCCTGTGGTGGGAGGGAATGATCGGCGGGCGGAGAGGCATTTTCCCCTCAAACTACGTCCTCCCCTGTGCCCCGCCGAAGGCTCGAATCGACGGAGAAGAAGCGACAGAAGCAGAGGTGGAGAATATTAGGAACCACATATGGGATTACAAGGGCCACACATTGTAATACAGCCCGTTTCACTTGTTTTTGTACGGGTTTGACCACCAATGGGTAATGTTCACTTGCGTTGTATGTACACTAATGCCTTCCCCTTCTAGATCTCTGTGTCTTGTATTTTTAAAGTTATAAAGTTGCATTTTGGTTATGGAGTGGTATGTTAAAGGCCGCTGGCATCTCTCTCTGATCTCTCTCTCCTTTCTCCTCTCTCGCAATCTGTCTCTGCGCTTCTCTCCCTCCCTCTGATTGAATACAGCTCTATTTGTCTAAATATCATCCTTACCGGCTGATTATCTCTTTCTAACTGTCTAAATAATTCTCTCAATCTATATGCGTGTCTCTCGGTTGCTCTCTCTCTATCTCTCTCTCTCTCTCTCTCTCTCTCTCTCTCTCTCTCTCTCTCTCTCTCTCTAGCGGTCTAAATCTCTGTCTAAACGCACTCTCTCGAGCCCTCTTTCTCTCTCTCTAACTGTATAGATCTCTCGCAATATCATTTTCTACCTGTTTAAATATCTCTCTCTATCTATCTATCACTCTAGCTAACTCTCTATG
>OZ059906.1:25513153-25575653 GCA_964057215.1 Oscheius myriophilus | reverse complement strand
TCTCAAAAACGTTGACACAATAAAACACAACAGAAATATCTATTCACGGCTATTGAGTGACCCTATCGTGCCACCGGGGGTCATTAACGCCTCTTAGGGGCCGACCTCTCGATATCAAAAGAGATTAACAAAGCTAGTAGGGGAACGCCCTAACTGCTATTCACACAGCTCTAGTTTACTGCTAGCCTACCTACTTACTATTCTACTTTTCTACAATGCATTTAACATTTTTTGATTTCCCACAAGAGATAGTGGTGTTAATTCTTCAAAAAGTGAGTATTTACATCTCTGTCTCTGTGTCTCTGTGTCTCTGTGTCTCTGTGTCTCTCTATCTCTGTCTCTCTGTCTCTCTGTCTCTCTGTCTCTCTGTCTCTCTGTTTCTCTGTCTCTCTGTCTCTCTCTCTCTGCTTCTCTGTGTCTCTGTGTCTCTGTCTCTCTGTCTCTCTGTGTCTTTGTGTCTCTATGTCTCTCTGTCTCTCTGTCTCTCTGTCTCTCTGTCTCTCTGTCTCTCTGTCTCTCTGTCTCTCTGTCTCTCTGTCTCTCTGTCTCTCTGTCTCTCTGTCTCTCTGTCTCTCTGTCTCTCTGTCTCTCTGTCTCTCTGTCTTTGTCTCTCTGTCTCTCTGTCTCTCTGTCTCTCTGTCTGTGTCTCTCTGTCTCTCGGTCTCTCTGTTTCTCTGTTTCTCTGTGTCTCTGTTTCTCTGTCTCTCTGTCTCTCTGTTTCTCTGTGTCTCTGTTTCTCTGTCTCTCTGTCTCTCTGTTTCTCTGTTTCTCTGTGTCTCTGTGTATCTGTGTCTCTCTGTCTCTCTGTCTCTCTGTCTCTCTGTCTCTCTGTCTCTCTGTCTCTCTGTCTCTCTGTCTCTCTGTCTCTCTGTCTCTCTGTCTCTCTGTCTCTCTGTCTCTCTGTCCCTCTGTCTCTCTGTCTCTCTGTCTCTCTGTCTCTCTGTCTCTCTGTCTCTCTGTCTCTCTGTCTCTCTGTCTCTCTGTCTCTCTGTCTCTCTGTCTCTCTGTCTCTCTGTCTCTCTGTCTCTCTGTCTCTCTGTCTCTCTGTCTCTCTGTCTCTCTATCTCTCTGTCTCTCTGTTTCTCTGTTTCTCTGTGTCTCTGTCTCTCTGTCTCTCTGTCTCTCTGTTTCTCTGTTTCTCTGTGTCTCTGTGTCTCTGTCTCTCTGTCTCTGTGTCTCTCTGTCTCTCTGTCTCTGTCTCTGTCTCTCTGTCTCTCTGTCTCTCTGTCTCTCTGTCTCTCTGTCTCTCTGTCTCTCTGTCTCTCTGTCTCTCTGTCTCTCTGTCTCTCTGTCTCTCTGTCTGTGTCTCTCTGTCTCTCGGTCTCTCTGTTTCTCTGTTTCTCTGTTTTTCTGTGTCTCTGTTTCTCTGTCTCTCTGTCTCTCTGTTTCTCTGTTTCTCTGTGTATCTGTGTCTCTCTGTCTCTCTGTCTCTCTGTCTCTCTGTCTCTCTGTCTCTCTGTCTCTCTGTCTCTCTGTCTCTCTGTCTCTCTGTCTCTCTGTCTCTCTGTCTCTCTGTCTCTCTGTCTCTCTGTCTCTCTGTCTCTCTGTCTCTCTGTCTCTCTGTCTGTGTCTCTCTGTCTCTCTGTCTCTCTGTTTCTCTGTTTCTCTGTGTTTCTGTGTCTCTGTCTCTCTGTCTCTCTGTTTCTCTGTTTCTCTGTGTCTCTGTGTCTCTCTGTCTCTCTGTCTCTCTGTCTCTCTGTCTCTCTGTCTCTCTGTCTCTCTGTCTCTCTGTCTCTCTGTCTCTCTGTCTCTCTGTCTGTGTCTTTGTGTCTCTCTGTCTCTCTGTCTCTGTCTCTCTGTCTCTCTGTCTCTCTGTCTGTGTCTCTCTGTCTCTCGGTCTCTCTGTTTCTCTGTTTCTCTGTTTCTCTGTGTCTCTGTTTCTCTGTCTCTCTGTCTCTCTGTTTCTCTGTGTCTCTGTCTCTCTGTCTCTCTGTCTCTCTGTCTCTCTGTTTCTCTGTTTCTCTGTGTCTCTGTGTCTCTCTGTCTCTCTGTCTCTCTGTCTCTCTGTCTCTCTGTCTCTCTGTCTCTCTGTCTGTGTCTTTGTGTCTCTCTGTCTCTCTGTCTCTCTGTCTCTCTGTCTCTCTGTCTCTCTGTCTCTCTGTCTGTGTCTTTGTGTCTCTCTGTCTCTCTGTCTCTCTGTCTCCCTGTCTCTCTGTCTCTCTGTCTCTCTGTCTCTCTGTCTCTCTGTCTCTCTGTCTCTCTGTCTCTCTGTCTCTCTGTCTGTGTCTCTCTGTCTCTCTATCTCTCTGTTTCTCTGTTTCTCTGTGTCTCTGTCTCTCTGTCTCTCTGTCTCTCTGTTTCTCTGTGTCTCTGTGTCTCTGTGTCTCTCTGTCTCTCTGTCTCTCTGTCTCTCTGTCTCTCTGTCTCTCTGTCTCTCTGTCTCTCTGTTTCTCTGTCTGTGTCTTTGTGTCTCTCTGTCTCTCTGTCTCTCTGTCTCTCTGTCTCTCTGTCTCTCTGTCTCTCTGTCTCTCTGTCTCTCTGTCTCTCTGTCTCTCTGTCTCTCTGTCTCTCTGTCTCTCTGTCTCTCTGTCTCTCTGTCTCTCTGTCTGTGTCTTTGTGTCTCTCTGTCTCTCTGTCTCTCTGTCTCTCTGTCTCTCTGTCTCTCTGTCTCTCTGTGTCTCTGTTTCTCTGTCTCTCTGTCTCTCTGTCTGTGTCTCTCTGTCTCTCTATCTCTCTGTTTCTCTGTTTCTCTGTGTCTCTGTCTCTCTGTCTCTCTGTTTCTCTGTTTCTCTGTGTCTCTGTGTCTCTCTGTCTCTCTGTCTCTCTGTCTCTCTGTCTCTCTGTCTCTCTGTCTCTCTGTCTCTCTGTCTCTCTGTCTCTCTGTCTCTCTGTCTCTCTGTCTCTCTGTCTCTCTGTCTCTCTGTCTCTCTGTCTCTCTGTCTCTCTGTCTGTGTCTTTGTGTCTCTCTGTCTCTCTGTCTCTCTGTCTCTCTGTGTCTCTGTCTCTCTCTCTCTCGTAACTCCCTTTTCAGATGCATTTTCAATCTCTTTGTCGTTTGCGACAGACAACTAAAGAAATTGATACATTTGTCGAAAATAATCGCTACAAATTGACCGTCCGCCACAATACCCATCTTCTTTCATTAGCCTTCGCAGTAGGAATCAACGAGAAAAATGTAAAATTTTGAAATATTTCTCTTCCAAAGCATTGTCTTAGGATGCTGTTTTGTCCTGCTTCGTTGCTCTTCATAGGAGCAGTTGTTTGCACGTTCTTTCCCTTCACAATGGGGATATGCATCCCTTCTACGAGGGAAAAATTTCCAACCCAGTGAAACAACTTTCGGCATTGAAATTGGATTCTATTCATGTTGTAAGAGATTTTCCCGTTACCTTTGACAGTTCTAGTTTAGTCAACGTGTGGTAAAATGGGAATTTCTTCATTAGAACAGAAAAGGATTAATAGAGAAAATCAAAGGGACATCTACCATCGGAAATTGCTCCCACTCATCCGAAGCCTTCGCATGAGCTGTGAACTTTTACGTGTGACCGACTGGGCACGAATAGTCGACATGGAACTAATGAACTGCCTTCGTTTCGAAGGATTACGTTTTAGAGACTTCAATTCATCATACGGGCATATTCAAGCGGTAACAGCGGTGAGTTTTGAAACACCACAAAAAACAACAGGCTGGAAAAAGTTTTTACGACGGGAGAGGACACAGAGACATGCTTTGTAATGTGCAAAGGGTCATGGTTTTCCCGAGGTTTTGTCTTTTTTAGTTATTAAGTTTTTGTTGCAAATCCAATGTCTACATGTGCCGTGGGGCAGACACGGTAAAAATATATTTGACTGAAGCGGTGATCGGAAAAGCTAGGATAGGAAAAGTCGCAAAACACACCTCTTTTCGATTGTGAAAACCTTAAGATACTTAGGGTCCACTCAATTTTCATATCTCCTTTAAAGTTTAACCTTTCTTCCTTTCTTTTAAAAAAAGTTCAAAAGACAATTCAATTAAAAAAACGTTTGTAATTAAATCCATCCTATTCCAAACGGCTCGCACAGCGTGCCCAAGGCGGAGGGGGAGTCCGCCGCTGACCGCGGCGCGGCAATGATAATGATGAAGGATTTTTTTGTTGCGTTTTCTTTGTTATTTGGATTAAAAGTGAATGGGGAAAAGAACTGACCGGGCGGAGAGAGGTGGAAAGGAAGAGTGAAAGTGAATGAACGCTTTGTTCACGTAAAATCACGTAAAAGACGGAAAGGAAGGCATTGACCGACCGATTTCACCCTCTCCCTTTGGGGAAGTGAACGCGTGGTTTTACGCTGATAGACCAAACACACACACACACACACACACACACACACACACACACACACACACACAGAGAGAGAGAGAGAGAGAGAGAGAGAAACCGTAGCGTTTTATTATAGGGGATACATTGATAGTTTACACAATTTTCGTTTTTTCAAGAAGCAAAAATACCCCGGTCAGTTTGTTCATTTTTGTCACCACTTTCATTTAAGCGTCAAATTACATAGGTACCGTGGCTCTAGTTGTATTGTAGTTTTTTCGAAAGCATTTTTTAAACATACTTAACTAGCAAAAATGCGTTTTTCCACAAAAATGCAGTTTTAATCCCTTATAATAAAACCCTACCGTGTTTGTCTGTGTGTGTAGTGTATCAGCGTAGGTCCTCGCGTTTATTTCCCCAGCGAGGGAGGATGAGTTCGGCATAGGCAGAGTTTCACGTGCTTCACGGCATTTTCCCGGCCGAAGGACGAGTAATGAATGGCCGTAGGTCATGCGGCCGCAGGCCGCCTAATTGAGCGGCCGAAGGCCATGTGTCTGTTCGGCCGCAGGCGAGGAGGGTGCGCGCAACGACTAAACATTTAAATAAATCGGGTAGACAGATCCAGGTATATGCGCATGAGCTCAAAAAGACCCCCGGGGCGTAAGCTGACTTAGCGCCAACCTCGCCGATCAAAGGTCGCTCAATGCCAGCTCGAGCAATAGGGACGATTTGGATCTATGGGTCTCACTCGGAATGTCCACCCTTCGTGGCCTTCCCAGCAAGAGGATTAGTGCTACCCTACTTAAATTTTATGTTTTTTCATGACCGAGCGGTTAAAGTAATAGGTAAAATTAAAGTAATAAGTAATAGGTAAAGCATCAGGGTCCTTTTTAAAGTTTATTTTAATTAATTAATTTAATTTAGTTGATCAATTATCTACTTATCATTTTCAACTCCTTTTTCCTAAAAAGCCGTAATTTCAAATCAGAACTCAAAATTAATTTTTTCCAACGGGCTCCAGCTTACGTTTTTTCACACCATCTGCCCGCTGTCCAAGGTGAAAGCCGCTGGGGATAAGGACCACGCGGCGTTAAACTTCCATTAACCTCATAGCCAACTGGTTAGCGCCGGTAGCTGGTAACCAAACGGTCCCAGGTTCGGTTCCACTCTCGTGCAAATGGTTTTTGCTGACAAAGGGAAAAGTGACTGATAAAGTCGTACTGTTGTATTCTGTTTTAATTGTAGAAAAAACGTTGGTTTTAATTGTAGAAAAAAGGTCCCTGATGGTCCCTTTAAAATGGCGGATTGCCAATCGAAGTTAGACCAGTTCTATTACCCGTCGGCAAACCTTTTTGAGAGAGAGAGAGAGAGAGAGAGAGAGAGAGAGAGAGAGAGGACAGAGCGTGAAGGAGGGAACAAATAATATCCAGGGAGATAAGTAGATGAATATCACAGTGTAGTTGAAAAAGCAAAAAAGCAAAGATGATGCAATTCAGAAGTGTAAGGAACTTCACTTAGAGCCGATTCAACCCCCGGATGCCCTCTTCCCTCTATTTTCTAACTGTTCAACTGGCTCGATATATCTACGCTGCGAAGAAAGTTACGAAAACGTATTCAAAGATTTTCTTGCGGTGGGACCTTTTTTCCTCAAATTTCATACCAGTTTCAGAAATTCTGTGAAAATCCCGCAATTCGAGGAAATTTAACAAATTTTCAAATCGATTACGGCGAAATGCCAGAATTTGATCTCCACGACGTCACTGGTTTTGAACTACTCTGCACAAAAAATTCTCATTTATTATACAAGAGGGAGATTTCCAGTGGAATGGTGGTTGTTCTTCAATCAAAGGTACGCAACCAATCAATAATTTAATTATCGATTTTTTTTTAGAAACGCGCTTTTGTAAAAATGATTAAGAACCATCGCCAACAGTTGTTTGAGACACTGTGTTCTTTGCTTTTCCTTGTCACAGGGCAGGGAATTGTGCACGACATTTCAACCTATTACGACACTTTTATGGAATCAGAGAGAGAATCTGACGCCTGTCAACAGCTTTTGGACTCTTTATGCTATTAAATTATCAGTTACACATAAAGTCTTCTTGCAAAGAGAAAACAATTTGAGTGGCTGGAACTTCACGACACAGGTACACCCGGCGGTCAATCTTTTTAACATGCGTTTTTGAAAACTTCATTACCCGTCAATTTTTAAGGTTTTAAAATAAATGGTCCTTAAAAGCTAAATGATTGAAAATACTAGATAGTCGTTTCCCGTTTTTGAAAATATTTGAGAGAAAAAAAACCCAAAAATGACAAATTTTTCAATTTTCGCCCGAAAACGTTTTCCCTCGGATATTATGGTTTTGGCCACTTGCGAATGTTCTTGGAAACTAAATTTGCTACACAATGGTTGATAATTAAAAGTGACTATGAGTAGTTTGAAAATCGACCGTAAACCCGGTATCCGAAAATGCCCCTTGGCCCAAAAGTAAATTCTTATTTATGTCTTACGAGGGAAGTACATGGGGTGTCAGCCTGGCTTTTCAAAATCTGTCGATTACGCGATGTAAGCGACCCTTAAGGCAATCTAAACCCGTTTTTGAAAAATGCCACGGACACTTGGTTTTCAAGATAATTAGCATTTCATTTTTCGCATGCGAATAATCCCTGACGGCGTGCCAATTCAAAATACGGCCGCCGTAGCCGAGTGGTCCAAGGCGCATTTTCAATTCAACCTTTTGTGGGTTGGTGGTTCGGTTCTTTTTTTTTTTGGCGAAATAGGATTTTGATAGTTAAACACGAAAAACAAAATAGCTTTTCACTATAGGAGCACTTTACAAAGGTGTAGAGCGGTGCATGTGATGTATGATTTGTCAGAAAATTAAACAGAATTCGGAAGAGTTAAAGGGACCATCAGGGACCTTTTTTCTACAATTAAAACCAACGTTAGAATACAACAGTACGATTTTAACAGTTATTTTTCTTTTTGCCAGCAAAAAACACGAAAGCGGAACCGAACCCGGGACCGTTTGGTTTCCAGCTACCGGCGCTAACCAATTGGCTATGAGGTCGACGGAAAGCCTGCGCTGCGTGTTCCTAATCCCAAGCGGCTCTCCCATTGGACGGCATGCAGATAATGTGAAAAAACGTAAGCTGGAGCACGTTGGAAAAATTTTTTTTAGTTTTGATTTTAAATTACGGCTTTTTTAGGAAAAAGGAGTTGAAAATGATAAGTGGATAATTGATCAACTAAATTAAATTAATTAATTAAAATAAACTTCAAAAAGGACCCTGATGGTCCCTTTAAGAAAAAGGTAAGTGTTGTATCAAACTTTGAAATAGTATAACAAAATTTAATAAACTATCTAAATCCTATTTCGCCAAAAATATTGCTTGAAAAAAAAGAACCGAACCACCAACCCACAAAAAAGTTGGATTGGAAATGCGCCTTGCACCTTTCGGCTACGGCAGCCGTATTTTGAATTGACACGCCGTCAGGGATTATTCGCATGCGAAAAATGAAATGCTAATTATCTCGAAAACCAAGTGTCCGTGGCACTTTTTAAAAACGGCTTTAGATTGCCTTAGGGGTCGCTTACATCGCCTAATCGACAGATTTTGAAAAGCCCAGGCTGACATCATGTACTTCCCTCGAAAGATGGCACCAAAAAGTTAAAAAGCGTTTATCTGATGGAAAATGGAAAGCAAAATCCAAAAAAAAACTTTATCGCCGATGCACTCGTATATACAGTGTGATTTTTTCCGCACAGTGGCAATCTAACTAATATAAAGCGCAAATGTCCGTATGTTTGTGTGTATGTAATCACTCTTCAGATTTCAGCTCCCCATGAAGCATTTGAGCTCATCTTTCAATATGTTAGTGCCTTAGGCAATATAAGTTACCCGAAGAAAAATCAATCAGTATATTGATTTTCTTGATTGGGTCTCGGCACGAATAGCTGTATCTTGACTCCCCATGAAGCAATTGAGCTCATATTTTAATATTTTAGTGCCTTAGGCAATAGAAGTTAACGAAACAAAGTCAATCAATATATCATTTTATTGATTGGGTGTTGGCACGAAAAGGTGGATCTCGACTCCCCGTAACGGTTTGATGCCATCTTTCAACGCGTTGGTGCAAATATATATGACAATGGAAAGTAGAGGAAATTCAATTCAATCGTATATTGATTTATCGATTGGTTCTGGGTATGATAGGTTTTATATTGACTCTCTGTGAACCATGTAAACTTAATTTTCAAGATATTAGTGTCTTAGGCAACAGATCCTGTGCTAGAGGTCAGACCATTGAACAGGTCAAACTTCCAACTTCAAATGCAAATTTTTACGTCGTTTCTTCATGCGATATGGACAGGTCAGACTTCTAAACTTTCGATAAAAAATGCGACCTCTTTTTTTAGTGGGATATTAAAAGGGTGAAACGTATGTGTAAAAGGTAAAGGCAGCCTTTGATATGTAAGCCTGTTGCGAGCCGAAATATTTCTTATTAAATGTGTGAATACCGATTCAAAAAGTAGTTGAAAACTACAAAAATATTGAATAAATTGTTCGTGAGGATTCTACATTAAAATAAGACGTAATCACGTGATCGAAGCAATTTTTGAGAAAACTTCAGGGGGTCTGGGGGTGAAGCCCCCGGCCAGCGGGTGCGGCGCCGCAGGCTGGTTAAAATACAATTACACAGTTAATTCATTGCACCGCTCTCATGTAATGATCATACAAAACAGCGAGAGCAATTTGATCGTCTTCACAAGTCCAGAAAGTTTCGTCAAGAGCGGAGAAATCGCATGGTTTCGCTTTGAAAATATAGGGAACTACGACATGAAGAAGGTTGTATCTGTTGTCTTCATCGATGAAGTGGGCATAAAACTGTGTCTGAAATTTAAATTGAAACTGCATGAGAGGGCTTGTTTTACACGACAGTGCACGATCACTGCGGCTCCTCCGGCGATTTCGTATTTATAAATATAGAAACGTTCTTGAATCTGAAAGAAAGAATATTCAGTTTTGGTCTATATTTCTGTTGGGTATTGGGTACTAACGCCTAAAACAACGAAATATCGTAACATTTTCAATTTTACCGCAAACGCCCTTTAATGAAGGTTTAACGCGTCCGTTAAAGGGACCATCAGGGTCCTTTCAAAAGTTTATTTTAATTAATAAATTTAATTTAGTTCATCAATTATCTGCTTATCATTTTTAATTCCTTTTTCCTAAAAAGCCGTAAATTCAAATCAAAACTCAAAAATAATTTTTTCCAACGGGCTCCAGCTTACGTTTTTTCACACCATCTGCCCGCTGTCAAAGGTGAAAGCCGCTGGGGATTAGGAACGCGCAGCGCTGAACTTCCGTCGACCTCATAGCCAACTGGTTAGCTCCGGGGGCTGGTAACCAAAAGGTCCCGACTGTTCGGTTCCACTGTCGCGCAAATGATTTTTGCTGGCAAAAAGAAAATTAATTGATAAAATCATACTGTTGTATTCTGACGTTGGTTTTAATTGTAGAAAAAAGGTCCCTGATGGTCCCTTTAATGCCTCTGTACTTAATGTTGACACCTTTTAAGAGTCATTTTTGAAATCCGCATGAAAAAATGACCTAGTTTAGAGCCATTATAGATTTAGACTCAAAAACTCAAAAATTACGGCTGAAACGCAGCAACCGCAAAAACTCAATTTTCGCTAATTTTTGGGCTATTTTGGGCTGTTTTTGCACATTTAAGTGGATGTTTAACAAACATAGTCGTCGATATTTTAAATTTTTAAAAGCTTATTCGACGCCAAATTTTGCGTAGAATTCGATAGTGTAAATACCTTTTCTGCACGAATCTTTGACATGTGGTCAAAATGTTTTTTCGGACGGTTTTTGAACGTTAACTTTTTACAGAGTGAGAAATCGCGGTTTGCCCAAAAGTTAAACTTTGAAAAATTAAATTTTCTACAAAATGCTTTTTTCAAAGTGTGATTTCATTAACTTTGAAATTTTTACAGTACACTTTGGGTACCTACCGTAACCCGGCTCAAAAATGTTTTTGGACCAACAGCTTCAGGTTAAGGTATAACTAGGCTATAAGAAGGTTGTACAAAAATTTTTAGCTCAAACAAAGTATTTTTAAAAGTTAAGACAGTGGTGTGCTCGAGGTTTATAGAGACGACGTCTTAAAGGGACCGTCAGGGACCATTTGCAACTTTGTCACATGTGAAAGATAAAAATCAGCTGATCAAAAAACTCAATACAACATAGGGTTCAAAATTTTCCGTTTTTGAGAAATCTGGCTTCAAAGCGCCCAAAACCGGCCAATCGTCTGCAGATTCTGCGGATGGCCGCAACGCCTGCATGCACGATGTTTACAAGCTAGTCTAATTTCGAAGTTATCATTCTAATAGGACGAGATTACGCGGAAAATGAGGAGTGTTCCAGACAATTTAGCATATATAATTAGTATAATTTTCGACCGTACCCGATGAAAATGGAAAAGGAACGGTCCCTGACGGTCCCTTTAAACCCGGTTTAAACCCAGTGTCAGTCTCAATTTCTTCCTATGCCTCCCCTCTTCTCTGTCTATATAGGTCGTGCCAAAACTACTTCGGAACAACGTGCCAATGTTTTGATGTTGTGTCTAGAATAAAGCGTGCAATATAGGATACTCAGGTCGTGTACGCAGCCAAATTGGCCGAAGTAGATTTGGCGAGGAGTATAGCTCCCTTTCTTTACAATTGTCTCATCACTCACTCCGATTTCCGTATACGGCTGGGTAACCAATCCACTCCATAAAAAGAGCAATCCCGGGAAGTGTTCTAAAGTGCAATCTGTCTGGGAAAAGTCCAAAGACAGTCGGAAATGTTTCAGGTGTCCTCGGACTCGTCTATCTCTTTGCATTTCCTGAAATGAAATATTTTTCTAAAGTTATGTTGTTTCTTACTTGAAGAAAATCGGTTAACAGATATGAGAAGTTGCCTTTGACACAAAGTTTTAAGGATCCGTTGGTAGCATTGCGGAAGATGCAGGAGAGTCGGTCGGGAACGGTTGCGAGAAATCCGATGTGAAGATCGGTGCATTGCTGAATGGTTTATTATCATTAAACTTCAATTAGGCGGCCTGTGGTCGCATAAAGACGCGGCCTGCGGCCTCACCGACACCTTGTCGCTTATGGCACGAAGATTCGAAGTTTACGGCCGCACATTTTATAGAGTTTTGTAATTGTGGAGAGATCAAATCGCATCTAATTTCAAATGAAAATGAATTTGAATGAAAATGAAAAGAAATGAATTTGGGCCTTCGGCCGCTTCGTTGCGGCCTCAAAGACACTCGGCTTTTGGCTCTAATCGCAAGTTACTCGATTGTTCCGTACAAGTCGCTTTTTGTAGATGAAATTTCAAAGTGTAATAGCGAAAAGTTTTGGTTGGAATATTGTCTTTTTAAAATTCACATTAAAAGTAAAAAAAATTCCAAATAGAATTAGGGGTTTTGTGCCCCTACATTATGTAAACAAAATAAACTTTTATTTTTGCGCAAATTGGGTGGAATTCCATGCTAATTGGGTTAGTACCACGGCTTTATTTCAAACAATGTGAATAAAAAAAATCCGCCAGCATGGATTGTTTATTTTCGTTTTTCATTTCAAGCGTTGATTTGATTTACATCGGAAAAATAAAAGAAAACCCGCGGTCTAAAAATTTTAACCTGTTTTATATCAAAAATTCGTTTTTAATTGTATTTTTCAGAGGTTACACCTTTAAATTCGCAAAAAACCACTTGCACCAGTGTGTTGCGCGTACGTTTTTACGCCATAGTCAATAGTTACATATCCAGTTTTCATAAAATTGTGCGCGCGCGCCTAAAAAACCAAAATTTCTTATGGATTCGGGCTACCCGCGCCGAACCCACTTTTGCGGCGCCTACCCTACATATAGGTTTTCAACTGGAAATGAATTTATAAATTACCTGAACTGGCCATGTTTGAACATCCTCAATTCGTAGTCTGGGTCTTGAGGTAGAGAGGCTCCCGAAATTAATCAGGCCAAGAATGTCCCACGTAGGACCGGACACCGAACAAAATATATCCAGCCGGTTGCACTTGAGGTTTAGTCTACGCAGAAGGGGTCTCACAGATTCATCAAAAATGGCGAACCCCTTGGGTGCTGAGCTCCCAAGTCCAGATGCTAAAATAGCATAAAGAAATCGTTTTGTGGCCGGCACACAAACCATGCTAATCCTATCGAAGCGAAAGCCAGAGAGCTGCAAATAAGGGTCACTGAGAGTGGCCATAGAGTACTTTCGCTCATAATGGTCGGCAAGGTTCAGTTCTGGGCGGGAGTCGCAGTTACCAATTGTGTGGTTTGAAATAACATGTACCAAAACGGCAGGCTGGAAAGGACTTGTTAAGACGCGATGTCTGAGAAAATCGAAATAATCGCCCGCAATTGGTGAATTCCCAAATTTTTGTCTCCGATTTGGCTGAAAACACTAAAACAGTGTATTTAGGACCTAAATATACTATCAAAACCAAATTTAGCAATTATCGATTTTTCGTTGCCCCAGGCTATGATGCTTCACCAGAAAATGAAATTTCGCCGAAACTCATCTAAACAATTCACATATGTATATTTTAATTTCAATTTCAATTTTAAGACTTGCATAATGTAAAAAAGTATAAGGAATCGATTGAACAGGGTCTCATCTCCCGCAATTAAAAGATGAATTGGTGGCGATGATTTTAGTGATTTTTTTGCTTTTTCTGAACAAACGGGCATGTAACTTTTTTGTATCACCGGAAACCGTGGTTGTGCACAATTAAAGAAATGTTATTCAGAAAATATAGAAAGAGAGAGAGAGAGACAGAGAGAGAGAGAGAGAGAGACTTACACTGCTCCAGAGGGAAGCAACAATATATAAAATTTTCGAAATCCCATCCGAATGAGGGGCCAAACGGAATCTATTTCTCTCAATAAATGAGTCAAGTTACTATTTGTTTGACGAAGACGTCCAACTGAGCGAATTTCCATCTTAAAATCTATATTTTTGTTTTATAATTGTAACTTACTCGGTTCAGAATAACGAGGATCAATTCACTGGGCAGAATTTGGAGATTTATGGACATAATTGAGCAGATTACTTCCTTGACTGACTGATACACGCAGTATTGAACACTGCCACGTGGCTTTCAAAAGCGTTGTTAAAAAAAAGCGCGTTATGTAACACCAAAGGAAAATGAAGAAAAGCCAATAGGGCCTTTTAAAAGGTAACAAAAGGTATCATAATTGAGTTTTCTGGTTTAATGGACTTTCCTGCGTCTCGCGCGGCGGCCGTGCAGTCGGTCCCTTCGCCGCTCTCCCAACCGGGCCTGGATTGCCCGTTCTCAAGCCGGAGTGGAGCCCCGTGAGGACGTAGCTCCAACCAAATGGATCACAGAAGTCGTCTACAGCACCCCGACCATGCCAGGAACCAGAGAAGAAGCTGCTTTCCCCCAAGGAGAGCTGTACCAGCAACTTGGCCAGGAGGCAATTGAAGCCGAAACAATGGAGAATGGGATCAATCAAGTCAATGTCATCGGATTGAAGATGACAACTGTGATTCATTCTGGCGGTTCAGGGTAGATCCCTAGAGAATAAACCGTTTGAATTGAAATAGTATGAGAGACTTTATTTCAAGAGAATGGTCCTTATCTTCCATTCTCTTGAAATAAAGTCAACTCAGTATGAGAGACTTTATTTCAAGAGAATGGAAGATAAGGAGTACTCTCACTCTCACAAACACACAATTATAGCTGTCGCCAAAATGAAATCGTATGCTAATTGCGGAAATGTGCAAATCATGCTCTGTCGTTTACTGATTAGACTACGAACTTCAATGTCAACAGAGGATCACTGGAACATTCTAATTTTATTGGCATGACACAGCCCGCGGTGGCCGGCAGGTTAAAGGGCGGCCTTTTCAAAATCGCGCTCCACCTAAACCGCCTAAACTGTAGTAGTAATAATTAAAAACACTTATTTTTATTCATTTTAACACGCAATTTGCTATTTTAATGTTGAAATAATAAGAAAAACATAAATTTCACCTAATTATGCAATGAATCTGGTCCGGAAATGTCGAATCCGCGACAAACAGGTGGCTCCTGAAACACAAACTGGCCGCCACAAACCTGGGCGCTCCAGCCATTTTCAGCAACCATTCTTTTTGTCAACTTTTAGCTCATTAATGCCTTCTTTGGCCTGAGTTTTTTCGCGAAAATTCTTCGACTGGAAAATAACGAAAAACACAAAAAACCGAGTTTCTTTGGCTGTAGATATTTTTGGGTCGGAAAAAAACTCAGGCCAAACGGTAGAAGTGTTTTTTTTAACGATTTTTAAAAAGATATCTACAAAAAACACCCCAGAATTCCCACGTTTGCGGCGGCCGTATTTCTGAAAATGGCTGTTTCAATGGAGCTGGGTCCCGGCACGACAACCCTGAAGGTGCAAGCCGTCGTTTTTAAAAATTTATTATTTTGTTAATTGAGCATTAAATTTTCATTTTGAATGTTTAAAATAGAAAAGTGAAAAAGAAGCTTCTTATTAATACATCGTTTCAATCAACATCATGCAAAAATAGAGGTTTTCGGAATCTGGTTACTGTAGCTAAACAGCGTGCACAAACTGGCCGACACGAGAACTGAACGAGTACAGCACTATTTTAGGAGATCTCTATGTCATTTTATAGAGGAATATTGCATCCTTTGGCCTGAGTTTTGGCACCTATATGTTCTTGGCTGGTATTCATGCGAAAGCCCGAAAACCGTATATCTCAGGCAGGAATTATTTTCACAGCACGAAAAAACTCAGGCCAAAGCCCACACTTGTATTACTGCGATTTATAAAACCGTTTCGTCACAAAAATCACCAGAACTCTCAGGTTCGTGGCGGCCAGTTTCCACTCATTTCAATTGAACTAGACCGAGGGTCCCGCCACGAAAGGCTGGAAAAAGCCGCTTGCCGATTCTATAAAGCGTGCGGCGGGGTGTGATGATTCCAATTTGGCGACAGCTATATCGAGATCTTTTTCGAACTGTTTTAAAATCTTTTGAAAAGTTAAACGGGGTTATTGCGCGGCATCAGGTTGTGCATTTGAAGGCCAGCCTTCAGTTTCAGAGAGCGAGCCGGCCGGACCGTGCCTCACTCGAAAAAACAAATTAATACAAAATGGGGACAAATGTGATGGCCGGGGCCTTTTGCTAGCCCTTCTGTACCCTATCTGCCTTCGTTACTTCAACTTACACAATTTTTTTAAAACCTTCCAAACTCGTTCATAATACTTCTATTACATATTTGAACTTATTCTAAGTTAGCAAAAATCAAGTGCCCCGGCCGGGATCGAACCTTGGTCGCGTGGGTGACAGTTTGACTAGGTGGCCCGCGTGGACGGGCCGAGCCGAGGATTTGCCGCCGCCCTTGGCAAGTCGGCCCGGCCAGTGAGATCTATGCCCGCGTTTGTTGAATTTTTACGATAGGCGCGCGAATTCTCATTAGGACAATTTACAAATTTCAGGCCCATTTCTACCCAAAAATTCCATTTTGATACATTATTTATTGACCAGACAAACGGGGGGCGTGTGAATCGGCACCAGTCGGCGCAGGGGATGGGGGATGGTTTGAGAACGCCTCAGGCAACAGACAAAAAGCGGGTTTCAATCCGAGGTGATTAGAAATCATCACAGAACTGCGTTGGGGCAATGCTCTACTGGGCGCTACCACCTATTTGGGGGAAAGTACACGTAATCGACGCAATCGGCGCCCACGGAGGAGGTGGAGGAGAAATCGGGGGCTATAGATTAATGCACATAGCAATTTGCACCAAATTTAGTGCTACCAGTATCACAAATGGGGCGTCTAGGCCACGTAGGTGTAGTTCTTGTGGTCGTTGGCGTCGCGGGCCAGGTACTCCCTCTCGATCAGCGACTCGATGCGCTTCTTGATCAGCTGAGGCGGGGGCAGGAAGCGGTGTTTCAACTGCTGAGTCACCTGGAACAGACGATTTAGAGAGAGAGAGAGAGAGGAGACAAACCTCGGTGATGAGGTGATTGTGGGAGAGCTGCTTGCGGGACTTCATGATCCGGACGATGGCCGCCTCGACCTCGTGTTTCCTGTCCTCGTCGATCTGGAAAAGAAGAATCAATATCAAAATAAGAACTGATATCTTCGGTAGTATTTGTACAGGCTCTTTGATGATCTTTGATGAACACGCACGTGAATGCGCGTGTGTGTGTGTGTGTGCGCGCGCCCGCGTGTGTGTGTGTGCGTATGTTCTGACAATACATGAACAAGTTACCCGTGGGGCCCGTTTGCGCGATCCCCCCACATTACACATCCGACGTATGGAGCAAGCCCCCAAGTGAAAAATTCGGCTCCCCCCGCACCAAAAGTCACGGTTTTTATGGTTATGGCTCGACAACGCTTTGGATGGTTTAGGGGACTCGATACATAAGCCTAAGCCCCCAAATGAAGTAGGAATAAGCTAAAAATTTGCGCTATATCCAGTGCGCAAACCCACCCTTCGTGGGTGGTCTACCGCATTTAGTGTCAGCCGAATGTCAATAGGGCCCGAAATGACGTCATTATGGCTGACGGGCCGGCCCGCGATTTGATAACTCTTAGCTGATTCAGAGGCATTTCGCGGCTAGGTTAGCATAGGCGGACGCAAGATGCTTGCGGTACCTACGTAATGCTGCGTTTGGGCGAAAATGGTATCAAAATGTTAAAGGGGGCTTACGTTGGCTACGATTTGGGGGGGGGGGGGGGTTACACATCGAACCGCCAAACAATCCATGTCCAGCCCACACATTACCCCAAGTCTCTCGATACCCAACGATTCAGGCAGGGGTGGACCATAGTTTGTAATTACAAACTTTTATATCAAGAGGGCGGACCAAAAAATCGATCGATACCCCGAAATCTATCGATTTTGCTTGAAAATCAATCGATATTCATTAACTTGTCAAAAATGTACCAAGAGGGGGGTGCAGAAGAATCGAACTACAAACTTATGGCTCACCCCTGGATTCAGGGCCGCCCGCCCGTTCAAATACCACACTTTTAAGGCCCCTTCTAGGCCCTGTTAAGGCCTTCCTCCCACCTTATTCTTCATCTCCTTCCTCTCCGGCTCAGCGTCGTTCTTCGTAGTCACCAGCTGAATCTTGATCCTAGTCAGCTTCGACGTAAACGCGTCGTTAACACAGAACTCGTCCTGACCGGCTGTAAACCGAGAATTTCCAGAGGCATTCCGCCAAAAACGCACCTATCTCCTTTCCTTTGCCCTTCCTCGACAGAATCCTCTGCGTGGGTTTGCCCATAGCCAGCGACTGGAGGTTCCTCTTCAACTCCTTCTCCGGAATCTGCGTGTCGGCCTGAAATCTCATTGTTTGTACGCACAAAAAGTTCATTAACCATGAGTTCGTCAAAGGTGAAGGAGGCCTTGGCGTTGAACCTCATCAGAATCACCATCGCGTGGGTGTTCGTCTGCAGAATCTTGTTCTCCACCTTCCGCGCGACGGGAACCACGGCACTCGAAGACGCCGCCTCCTCCTGAAACACAAAATGTAAGTACATAGGGAATTCAGGCGTGTTCAGAACAGATCACAGCCATGCCTGTCCAACCTGAGAGCTACGGCTGTGGGGTGCCGCAGTTTGACTTTCACCCAATTTTTGAACAGGAAAGGAGCCCGTCGCAAACTTTAAAGAGTTTTTTTTCTAACAGAGGCGGCTATCGAAAAATATGCCCCACGGTACCATCAGGATCCTTTTTGAAGTTTATTCCGCCAAAAATGGAAGTAACTGATATAGGAAATTAATTAATTTAATTTAGTTGATCAATTATCCACTTATCATTTTCAACTCCTTTTTCCTAAAAAGCCGTAATTTCAAATCAAAACTCAAAATTAATTTTTTCCAACGGGCTCCAGCTTACGTTTTTTCACACCATCTGCCCGCTATCCAAGGAGAAAGCCGCAGGGGTTAAGGATCACGCGGCGCTGAACTTCCATCGACCTCATAGCCAACTGGTTAGCGCCGGTAGCTGGTAACCAAACGGTCCCAGGTTCGGTTCCACACTTGTTCATGTATGTCATAGATGATCAAGCCCCCCGGAGGTCCGGTTCAGGCGGTCGCCCCAGCTAGGGGAAGGTCCCCAGTGCATGAAAAAGTAATTAAGAATCATAAGATGCGCTAGGGTTATATGATTGTGTAATACGCAATGTGTATACAAAGTTTGGTTTTATAATATTCACTTTGGGGGGTTGGCCGGGGTTCCACCCATATTAAGGGTTAGAAAATACGCGCCGCCCGTAATACGACCCCGGGCAACCCCACAATGTGAATATTACACATTCATAGAACACTAACGCGCTTTTTGATAACACACCACAGCTCGCCGAGGCCGGCACTTTAAAGGTGTATGTCGTGCAAACGGAAATGCAAAATAAAGCGATACGTAATCACGTATTTCTATTAAAACAATTGGTCCCGCACGGAAATGACAGCCACGCCCACTTTTTCCTGCAGTTTTTTGCGATTTTGCGGAAAAATTTCAAAACAGCCGAAAACTCTTTTTTTTTTGTTAAGAAACGAGGGAAATACAGCAGAAAATTACAATAAAACTACTTTCAGGTTATAATGAGTGACTCTGGAGAAACGGTGAAGAAGAAACTGAAGGAGGAGACGATGGAAGCGCCGGAAGAACTGGAGGCGAAGGGGGAAAACGGTAACCACAACACCTCGCCGTATTTTTTCACAATTTAATACATCGAATAAAATATTTTATTTTACAATAAAACAATCTTTTTAAAAAAATGCATATACGACCGTCTATCACTCGGGGAATCGTGCCACATGGGGGACTCCTAGGGAATGGAGAACGAGGAACAACAATGATTGGGTACACGTTAGCAACCAGTAAAAGCCGTCTCGTACTGAGCCGCGGTTTCGGTCGTTTCTGGGAATAAAGAGAACCCATTCTTGGTATTTAAAGGAAAATAGAGAGAGAATAGATAACAAGGAAGCTATTGTTAAGGGGGTGTGGGGTTAATTTCCTGTGATCCAGATTGAATTTCCCAAAAAGGGGCCAAATTTTTGTTCCCAAAGTTGAGGACCTGACTAGTGGATACCATAGGAACATGAGGTGATTGCGGTACCTACGTGATTCAGATTTTGCTTTAAAATGACAACAAAAATATAAGGGGTGATACTTACGTTTCCACCGAGGTACCAGTTGGGGGGCTTACGCATGCCTGGACGCGGCAGAGGGGGTCAAAAAGGAAAGTCCCGCAGAGGAACGGAGACCCCAAAAAAGCAATGATTCCCATTTTTACAAGCTCCCAAAACCAAGGTCCCGCAACCATCACATGTCCAAGTATAGCAGAAGTAACGACTCCCGAAACGTTCCCTGTCCAACTATGGTGAAGTTTATTGAGTCCGTAAAAGAAACACAGCTGGACATGTGGTGCTTGTGAGACCTAGTTTTGGAAGGTGAAGGTTGTGGGTGCGGGGAACTTGCAAAATAGGGGTTTTTTTGGGCGAGGAGGCTTATTTTTCGAGTCCCCCTACCTAGCTGATGTGAAGGGAACAGAAGAGGATGGTATACCCGAAAAATGTGACGGAAAATGCTGAAGTAAATTTTGGAAACAAATAAGCCCCTCTCCCCCGGTGCGCCACGAATTAGAGATTAGCCCGCGAATTTATTAAGTGGACTCGTGCGAACTCTGGTCCAGGTACCATTTTAAATATTGCGCGATCTGCGAAAACAAATATGAAAACTCCCAATGAAATAACTTTCCGATGACTCTCCGCGGCTCAACGGACAATGACAAAACATACAATACGATGTGGGGGTGAAACAGACGGCAGAGGCTGAGGAGGCATCGTCGTCGAGTCCTGAAAAAAATATTTTAGCAACGAAAATAATTTAAATACAATTATTATAGCGGCGAAACAACAGGCTTGGTACAAAGGATCGAAGGAGCTGAAGAGAACAAGCGCTAGGTCAAAACGTAAAAGGAAAAAAGGCCCTGGGGTAGGAGGAAGGCCGCCGAATGAGACGAAAGGAAAGGAAGAGGTAAAATTCATCCCGGTGGTGTAAAATGATAGTTGGAGAGTTCGAACGGGGAAGAAACAGAGGTGGAAGCGACGGAGCAGCCAGCTGAGGTGGTCAGGGAAGGCTTCGACAATGATTTCTGGGATGACAACAATGAAAACGAAGGTTCGTCCGATTTTAAAGAAATCAAATGGTTTTCCCAACAGTTCCTCTACCGGACACCCGTCTGAATGAATACCCTGATACTCCGGAGCCACTGCGCGAACGACAGTTTTACCAACTTGTAGATCAATGTGTCACGTGCCAGGGAAAAGGGCGAATTTCCCGAAAAACTCTCAACGTAGGTGTTACTTTTTACAATTAAAAAAAAACTTTTTAAAGGCAGCGACTCGTACACAGAAAGGATCGGAGATCCTGAGCTTCGAGGATGAAAACGGAGTCCTCATCTACACTCATGTCCGTTTTCCGGAGCGGCACGTCCCCCTCTCCCAGGCGGCGGATAGAACCCTGGGGTACCCCGGCGTTATTAGTTTAAAATATTGAATTGACAGACGCCGATCTGATGCGCTGGAGAAGCTTCTGAAGTGTTTGGTAGGAGAAAACAACGACAACGACACGAACAAATCCATCGCCCGTCTTCTGACTAAGTTTTTGAAGAGGAACCAGAGGATTGCGTCTACTGTCGTTTCTGAACTGGAAACCGAGAGCGAAACGCCATTGATTCCGATGGGTTAGAAACCCTGAAGGACTCTTTTTACAAAATGCAACTTTTAGAAACCGCGCTGCCTCTTCTCACGCGACTGACACCATCAAAGAGCAGCGCTGAGACACTAATGGCGGAATTGAACAAACACGCTGGCAGACGAATTTTCGGGCCTAGGACCTTGTACAGGAGATCTTACGAATCACACGATCTGGGAGCTGAGTATGAGGAGAAAACTATTGATGTAGACAACGGAGGTGTGTTAACAGATATTCAAAGCTAAAAGACAACTTTCAGAAGTCACAGAGAAAGTCGCCGTTGCGTGGATGACAAACCGTCCTGCGTAGTTACGTTGCGAGGTTCAAAATGGAGGTCTCCGAAAAGACGAAATCGGCGTATCTCCTTCGTATAGGGCTTGACAAAGGAGGATCGGATACGAAGCTGTCGTTGTCTTTTGCCAACGAAACACATGACCAGTCACCGCACTCTCAGTTGATCGTAGGAGCTTATGAGGGACCAGATACGCATAAATTCCTGTCCGCTGCACTCACAGACGTCTTTTCGGCTATCCGAAGCATCAAGACGATTCGACATCAAGAAAAGGAGATCCCCGTCATTTGCTTTGCAGTCGGCGACAACAAGTCCTTGTCTGCAATGTTGGGACACAGCGGCCAAGCAAGTAGAAATCCGTGCCAAATCTGCACCATTGACAACAACTCGATGCACACGTGGGATGGTCAGGATTGGGATTTTTGGAAAAATCGCAGCGATTGCAAAGTTCCTGATGTGGCAAACGCTTCAATTCGCCTTGATCCGCTCATCGCCGTCAACTCCGAGTGTGTTGTGCCACCTGTCCTCCACTGTCTAACCGGTCCTGCCACAACACTTCTTGCGTACCTATACGAAGACATGGCCTACCTCGATCAACGAATTTCAACGGGAGAACCCCTCTACACAATGGAAGTGCCTTCTAATAGCAAATTAGCCAATGCCTACAAGCGAAATGCGCAGAGTAGACTGAATGGGAAGGGAATAGAGACGTGTCGGAAGCTTGGAAATCGGTTTTTGACGAAGCTGATGTCCGTCGGAGGTAGGTGAAGCTTTGTAAATGTGTTAAATAACTAATTCCAGAGTTAAAATCCCCCGAGGAGAACTCCAAGGGCTGCGCGCATCCATGGTGCTACGAACGGGTCAAACTGAATCTGGGCAAAAAGATTGGGGTACGTTGATTTAGGCACATTACTATTTTTATTTTCAGTCGTATGTTTTCGAGTGCTGCGTTTGTCAACAGTTTGTACATGCAGTCTGCAACGGCTACCTAGATCTTGATGCGTACTCATTCAAGCGCGAAATCACATGTGCGAGATGCAGGAAAGAGGACATTGACCCTTCCTCCGTGTTCCGCGACGCTCTGGCTGAGTTGGAAGAAAGGAACACGCTGCGCAATGTTCTCATCGAGTGCCGAAGGCAGCAAGGATTCGTGAAGGGCCTCGATGACTTCTTGAAACAACACCACATTGTGGTTCAGTCATATCATGGAGGTTAGAGAAATTTAAATAATCAACCGTTAGCTCTAATTAGGGATTCTCACGGGCAACCACTCTCAACAGTTGCTGAAGAACATGCACAAGGGGACCGAGTCCCTCATCAGATTCTCCCACAACGACGAGCGTCAGACGGACATTGTTCTTAAGATCGGGGAGAAGTACAACAAGGTTAACAGTTTAGCAACCAATCGCATTATATTCCTACAGATCGCGAGTCGCTTTGCTCAGATTCAGTCCCTTTGTAAAAACAAGTTCCTAACCAACGAAGAGTTGGCTCTGCTCACGAAGTGCTGCGAGGAGGTTCCCCATTTGCTGAAAGAATCCTTCCCTGCTTTCAACATCACCCCGAAAGTTCATCACGTTGCCGGTATTTACAGAAAATTCACTACTACGTTCTTTTCTTAAGCCCATTTCCCTGCATTCGCGAAAAGGTGGAACACGCTAGGAAAGTTCAGCGAATCGTACGTCGAACACGGCCATGTGGATTGGAATAAGCTGCACCTGCACTACGAAACCACTCTTTCAGGAGGAAGGAGAATGCTCAGCATTATTCGAAATTACAATACGCGGAATGTGATCCTGCACTAGGATAGTACTGTATATATACACTGCTCGTTGCGCACTACCTATCGTTAAGTCCATTAATAGAAAGTTTAAAAAAAAACCCGCCTGCCGGAATCGACGACGACGCCTTCCCAGGCTCCGAACACAACTACAGACGAAAATATCTTCTTATCTGCTAACAACGGGCAAAAAACAACCTTATCCTGAAAAAACACGATTAAAAATCCGGTAAGTGGCGAAGAAGACGAAGAAAACAAGCCGAAATGAATATGCATAACAGTCATTTCTCCGAAATAAACTCAATTTCCAATTTCGAAATGATTAAAATTATGAAAACATAACAAATATTATAAAAAAAAGCAACAAAACGTAAGAAAAACAGAAGGAAAATGCGGAGAGGCAGTTCCAGAACAACCGACAACTGGGCCGTTAAACAACGGGACGTCCTGTAAACGCCGAGCTGAAATTGGCGGACACGTTTTCTCGACCAATACAGTACTAATTTCGATATTTTAAGCTTGAAATAGTAGCAAACATGTGCTTCTTTTTAGCTGAGTTTTGGCACCAATAGTTGTCCAGTTGGTTCATGAGAATAATATGCAAAACCGTGTTTCTTGGGTTTTAAGCATTGTGTTACCGTGAAAAAACTCAGCTGAAGAGATTCGTGGGTGCTCTATCGATCTATGAACTCAGAACATTCAGAAATCCAGCCGTATTCTCAGGTTTGTGTCCGCCAGTTTCTATTACATTCGAATTGGCATTGGAGCACGCTTACCGCAGTGCCGTCGCCGCAAGGCTGGCGGCGGGGTGTGACACTTTGACACTCCCCTGTTTTTCTGCTCACGCGCGAAGATTACGGTAACTGATGGTGGAATCGCCTTGTTCAATGCGTACCCCCCCCCCAACACGGAGATTCTCGAGTGCATTCTGCCCTGTAGAAGAAACCGGCGAAACGCCGTCGCGACACGCACGCGGCGTATATTGAGTCCCGCCTCGAAAGCCCTGAAGATCTTCGACGACGCCGTTCAGCGTTCAGCGGGAATTTCAAATAAACCCGCGTTCGCGAGGACAAACGGGCGTCGTCGACGATCTTCAGGGCTTTCGTGGCGGGACCCAATGTACATGGCGTTCCGCCGGTTTCTTCGACAGGGTAGAGTGCACCCGGTCCTATAGAAAGAATCGCCGTGCAAATGGTGCCTTGTAGGCAACACAAGTCTGTTTTAATTCTTTGTTATCATTTTCAGCCAAACACCGATTCACGTAGGCAAACGCACATATATGGGATGTCCCCTCCTTCCAAAAGGATTCAGGTGTGAATCGAAGATAGGTACTGCAGAGTGCAGTGCAAAAAAAACATCTCAGAAGCGAAAATCTACCGCATCCTTATGGGTTCACTCGTGGGGGAAGGATCATTTATTCCCCACTATCCAAGGGTAGGCACCGCCTGTAGCTTCATCCCTACCTGTGACTCGTCGGCCATCGAAGCCGCTCCGTAGAACACGGCCTTCACGTCGGCGTTGCCGAGGAGGGTGTTCAGAGTGATCTTCCTGCCACTGTGCTTCTGTACGTAGTACTCTTCAAACGTCTGAAACGAAAGAAGGAATATAAAAGTCGGCTTAAACTTCGGGCCGGCCCGATAAGGAATCGAAAACCTCACTCGTACCTTGAAGCTGGTATTGCAGACGGGCGGCAGGATGCACATGGTGGAGGCCGTCTGGGTGGGCCAGATGCCGGCCGTGAGCACGCGAACGCTGATGTCGACGGGGTCGCGGCGCCGCACCAACGCCTGGTCCATGCCGTCCTTGAAGTCCTTGAAGTTGGTGGTGAGCGTGTTCCAGATCTCCTTGTCGCGGAACATGTTCTCCAACTTCTGAGTGAACTGACAACCGCATTCCGTCTGAAAACAAGCGATTTAACCATTTTCTCCCAAAAGACTCTAAATAATGGATATTCCTTCGTATCGATATTTATATTTGCAAAACAAAAATAGGTTGCTAAAACCGTATCATTTTATATTTTCAATCCTCAGATTTTCATGGGAAATTCCTTGACAATCGATAATCGAACCAGCTCACAAGTCAATCAATACTCTTTATTGACACTAAAAACCGAGTACCGATCTACAGTTCACTTTTATTCGGGGGGAAAGTTGCTGCGTTACCCGACATTTTCACACAAAAATCGTGCGTCAATCCGCAAAATACGCACAAATCGATAATTCCTTTGCAATAAATTAATTCATATCCGCTAAATATCGGTCGTCAAAGGGCCGTGGACCTTGTAGTAATACAACAAAAAAACATGTGAAAATTCTTCCGCTTTTTCAAAAAGGCGGGACAATTTCGTCTACGCCAGGGGTGGACGGCCCAGGCCAAGGCCCAGGGCCGGCCCTACAGGGCCTGGGCCTAGGGCCTTGGCCTTATAGGGCTTTTGGCCGGCCCTATTGGGCCAATTGGCCTAATAGTGCCTGAGCGGGAATTCAAATTGTTTACACAAAACAGTTTTTTCTTTACTTTCGTGGATTGGTTTCACAAGTTGTTACACTGTTGTCCATTTGTTGAGATTCACACAATAAATATCCGCGTTCCATATCATTTTTTTTAATTTAAAAACTTTCAAAATTATTTTTTAAAATTTTATTTAAAGAATTAAAATTTAATTATGTAAAATATAATATAAAAAAGAATCTTAGTCTTCGAAATGTCACAAAACCTCCATTTTATTCAAAAATTTCAAATTCCCGTGCAGGCCCTATCAAGGCCCTATAGGGCCGGCCCTCGTCCACCCCTGGTCTACGCTGTTAGGGAAAGTGGGCGTGGCCAACTTTATTCGTCCCAAAATGAGCATTTGGTGATTCAGCAGCAGGCACAGGATACAACGTTTACGCTTCCTACTAGATCAGCTAATTTACATGCACGTAATAGCACTTTAAACCTAGATACTGCGAATTTGTGTACACGCAATAGCATTTTAACCGCTCGATTGGTATTGGCAGGTGTAAAGAGCTAAAATTAGCGTACGATCATAAGTAACGTAAGTATTGGATACCCTCTAGGTTACCTTATGCCGATTCCACGTAGAGTGCCCCTCCCCCCAACCCACATAGCACCGCGTCAATATGAACCAAATGACGCCCATATTGTAATAAAACTGTGAGAAGGCAACGTATGCTAAGGTGAATTTCCCGACATGTGGTGTTTGCGGGGCCTTGCCTTTGGAGGTAACATTGCACCTAGTAAAATTGGAGAACTTGGCTTTTAGGGTCCTCTCTCTTTGGGGGACCATTCAAGTCACATCCGTACCGTGTCCCGATGTTTTCCGGAATGAAGGGGTTTTGATAATTCGGTGGTGATCTTTATTTCGTTGAGCGTATACCATACGTTAAGACGCTCTTTGGCTGCAAGCTCACAGAGACTTCGTGTTTGGTCTAACGTAATTCGTTCCAGCCGGGTGTCAAAAGGAACAAAAATGGGGCGGCGCCATTATGACCCCTGACGCACCCTCCCTTTGCGATGAAAGTTTAAAACGGCAACATATGGCCCATGGCTTCTAAGCAGGCGTCAATCACTATTTTCACCAAGGGTACGGCATTCCCTATCTCTCCAAACGCTCTCACCTTCAGTTTGCTGAGCATCTGTTTCTCGGCGTCGTCGGAGATGCTCTTGTCCAGGAGGAGTCTCTTCGCCAGGTGCTGTTTGTAGTACTTCTCGAAGCAGTCCTTCTCCTGCAGGAAACGGAACAGAACCATGGCCTTGTCTAGCAGGGTCTCGATTTCAGCATCGCCAATCTACAAAACTGCGATATTCCTCATTTTCCCATAAAATCCCACCAGGCGGACTCCCTTCTTCAGTTTGTCGTCCATGTACAGGGACAGGAACTCGGGACTCTTCAGGTTCTGAAAATCAAAAATTTAGAAAAATCTATTTTAAATGCGAAACCTTGTTGAAGAAATACTCAAAGTCGTTCTGGATCTTGTTCTTGAACAACTTGTCATCGCCGAAAGCGTCGTGGAGGAAGTGGTCGAACTGGTCCTTCAGGTCCAAGAGAGCCTGAAAAATCGTGGTTTTAATCAAACTTCTAGGTTATTTATGAAAAACTTTGAATGACTCGGCTTATAAAACATGTTAATCCATTAAAAGTTCCCCTTCAATAAACCAGGGGCGGAGCCAAATTTGACAAGGTCTGCATTTTTAAGCCGAAAAGGTACGATTGATTTTGAGGCGGATAACGAATTAAAACCCCGCCCTACGTATATTGACTAATTTAGGTGGCCTAGTGACAGTATGAATAGACCACACCTACAAGCACCGAAATTAAAAGGTCCGTTGGGCGGAGCCAAATTTTAACAAGCCCCGCCCTTAAAAAATCCCCAAACTAATAATATTGCAAACCACCTTTTCGAAAAGATGCGTGGCGAAATTTCTAACACAAGCGGTGATAATCTAAATAGGCCACGCCCCCTGAAGACATCATGCCACGCACTCCCCACCCTGGTAACCCTAGGCCGCTTCGAAAGGTTAAAGGTAACAACAGGCCGCTTCTAGCCGATTCTGACAACCGTAGGCCGCCTTGAAAGATTAATGGCAAGATAGGCCTCTGCCAGTCGATTATAACAACCGCAGCCCGCTTTGAAAGGATAATGGCAACACCAGGCCGCTCCAGTCAGTAGTCAGATAACAGTAGGCCTCTAAATAGTGTCTGTCTAACAGGGGTGGCCAAACATCGGGCTCAGCCCGGCCCGGCCCAGCCCGGGCCAGCAAATGTTGTGTAGTAAAACGTCTTTGTAGAGGATATTTAAAAGTTAAGGTGTTGTTTTTTTTCTAAATCTTTTTGTTATATAATTATTCTAATTTCTATTTATAGGCAATTTTAAAGCTTAATGACTAAAAATCTCAACTTGACCTGTCAATCGATTTTGAAAACGGGCCCACGGGCCCGTTCGGGCCGGGCCGAGAGGTTTTGGAGACGAGCCCGGCCCGCGACCAGCCCTGCTGTCAAATAATATGGCATCCATAGGCCGCGCTGCTAGCCAGTCATGAAACACTTCCGCTCCTAATGATATGTGGCAGCCACAGGCCGCTTTCAATAAATCCTGGCAAAAGGGGCGGAGCTAACTTTGAATCAGTCGTTCTCTTCGCAAAATCTTGCCTTCTGACGCCTGATCCAAACAATCTCTCTTTGTTCCCTGATATCGTCAATGTCTCATCTCTTTTCCGATCAACTCTCCCATTTCAACCGGTTTTCCTTTCCTTCCAAAACAAACCTGAATGTACTGCACTGGATTCTTGTTCATGTCGCCGTCCTCGGCCACAATCAGCTCTCCCTGCTCGCGGAGATACCTGAACGACCCGATAAGCCATAAAAAAAATGAATAGTCACACCTGCTCATCGCCTGAGTCATCGTGGCGAGACCGTTCGTCACCCTCTTCCACAGGCGGTACATGCGCTTGAGGTCTTCCACCTGAAAAAAACGATAATTGCAATAAAAAAACAGTAATGGAACAAAAATATGCGAAAATCGTGCGTTCCTATTTGAACCGTGAATAGATAGCGCAGAAATATGCGGATTCCAGAGAAAACCGTGCGACATTCGGTATAATGTATTAAACTGTGCGGCATTCGGCAGATTCTGTAGAAAAGCGTGCGGAATACGGCAGATTTTACAGAAAACTGTGCAGTAGTCGGCAGGTTCAAACGAAAACCGTGCGGCAACCGGCAGGGTGAACGAAAACCCGTGCGGCAAGCGACAAATTCTACAGAAAACTGTGCGAGAATCGATAGATTCTACCGAAAACCGTGCGGCAAACGGCATATTCTACCGAAGAGAACGCGTATCTACCAGAAACTGTGCAGCAATCGGCAAAATCCAGAGAAAACTATGCGGCAATTGAAAGTTCCTCTTTGAAAGAAAGCGACAATTGGAAAAGTATACCAAAAACCATGGGAAAATCAGCAGAAGCTACCGAAAAAGTGCGAAAATCGGCAGGTTCTGCAAAAAACTGTGCGGAAACCTGCAGAAGCTACCGGAAACCGTGTGGTATTGCGGCATAATGTACTAAAAACTGTGCGGCAATCGGCAAGATCTGGCGACAGCGGTAATATGCCATTTCTACCAAAAATAGTGCGGCATTCGGCAGTTTATACCAAAAAAACTGTGCGGGAATCGGAGGCGTCTCCCAAAAACTACGCAGCAACCCAAGTCCAAGCGAAAACCGTGCGACCATAAGCAGAATCTACCGAAAACCGCGCAGCAATAGGCAGAATCGAGAATATTACTGTGCGGCAATCAGCAGTTTCTTCTGAAAACCGTGCAACGCCTGGCGGATTATACCAAACATCGTGCAGCAATCGGCAGAATTTACCGAAAACCATGCAGCAATCGATTGGTTCTTCCAAAAACTATGCGGCAATCGGCATTTTCTTTCGAAAATTGTGCGCCAATTTACATGCGAAAATCGGTTTTAAGTTGCCCAAATCTCAATTGTCCACTCACATGATCGTTCTTCAGCATGTGCACCACTCCGCTGTGCTCCATATTGACCACTCCGTCCATGTGAGCCGTGATCATCACGTCGTCGAGCACCTGAATTGCAAAAAATTACTCAAAAACGAGAGAATTCTCACCTCCAGTATCTTGGCTTCGGTGAGTGAGTCGAGGTACCTCCTGGCCCGTCCCTGCTCAGATTCAATGCAGGCGTCGACTTCGCGGATGTACTGACTGGCGTTCTTCGCCGAGATGAACTTCTGACTCTGTCGTTTGTAGTAGTCGGCCGACTCTTGCAGATACGGCTTCTCAAACTCCTCCTCGTACACGTGACGGGAGTCAATGCCCAGGGCGACGAGCATCTGGGTGGCGTGCTTGATTCCGATCCTGAAAGAGAGGATTTAGAGAGAGAGAGAGAGAGAGAGAGAGAGAGAGAGAGAGAGAGAGAGAGATTCACTCCGCCCCGCCGGGCGACTCATTTTGCCATGTTAGTGATAATGACGTCTTTGGCCCCTATTGACACCCAGCTGGCACGAATTACCAACCCCAAGTAAGCATTTTCTCACAAATGGTTGATTCTGGATTCTAAAATAGAGGTATAACACTTTGGAAAAAATTCACGTAATGCTCCAAATCTGGTTACCGCACGGTTTTCTGTAAAATCTGCCGGCTGCCGCGCGGTTTTCTATGCCGCACAGTTTTCGTTAGAAACTGCCGATTGTCGCACGGTTGATAACGATAGATGGGAACCACCCGGCTGTCACAACTGACCCAGCTATCGCAGTAGTTGCTCTATGCCAATTGCTCTGTCACAAAGTTATATTTTGCGCAAATCGGCAGCCAAAAGGGTTATTTTACTACCAATAGACGATATTGACTTTGCTGCCACCTGGCTGTCACGACTGTCGACAAAACAGGTAACAAAATGAAATTTCGCATTCATTTTTCCCATATCTTGTTACCGAATACAATCTGCCTGTACATTAAGCCAATTTCAGAACAAAAGCTGTCAATAAAGAAAGTATTACACCAGCTAGCTGTCGATATTGGTACCACCCGGCTGTCACAACCGACTTATTATTTTCGTTGCCAGGTGACTATCACTAACCTTTCCATTTTTTTTTTTTTGGCTTTTCGGCAACACACATTGTTCCGTTATAAGCGGCGGTAGGGCCGTCACAATTGTAAGTTTTTTTTTTTCGCAAATATGGTTGGGGATCCGCCGCAAATTCTGGTAATGGCACTTGTTGTATAAAAACGAGCTGTCGTAAAACTGACACCGCTGTGGGTTTCCCAAGTTCGGCAAACATAATTATTAGAAAAAGAGCCACTCACCAGTTGACAGGGTTGCCATTCCTCTCCTCAGCTATCAACGACAACAGCGTCGCCCTCAGATTGTCATTGACACTGTTCTGTCTGATAATCTCGTCTCTAAAACCGAAAATAGTAAAAAATTCAGTCAAAAAAGTAACCTGAAGATGACAAGGCCCAGGGAGTAGACGTTTTCGATGTTCTGCTGTGCCACGTACACTCGGTCCATGTACATGAGAATGTCACGGATCATCACCTGCAACAAAAAGATTTTTAAACAAGGTCAGAAAACGCCTCGAGCAAGGAAATTTGAAACTTGTCGATGGGACTGGCACCCGTAAGACATAAGAAGCGAGCTGCGGATAGCCTCAGGCTGCTTTAAATAAACAGTGGTGAAAACAGGTTGCTCCAAAAGAACCCCGAAAATCAAATACCGCTTTAGTGAATCCTGGAAACATCAGGCGGTTTCATGTAAATCCTAGCAACCTAAGGCCGCTTCAAATCAATCGTGACAACCTAAGGGCGCTTTAACCTATGCTTGACACCCTCAGGCCTTGACGGTACCGCTGGCACCCGTACGACATCAGATTCGACCACGAGTTTCAACTGACCATGGCGGTGGTGTGGTCGGTCCACATGTCGTTCAGCGTCTCCAGGAAACGGCCACCAGCGATGGATCCAACGACGACCGGGCAGATCTAAAGGTACAGAATAAGAAAAAACAAGAATTTATGGGAACTCACATCCGAACGCAGATGGTCTTCGACGACTTTGCGAAGGCCGGTGTAGAGCTTCTCTCCGTGTTTGTGCAGGACCTAGAACAAAAATCTTAAAATAAGACAGAACACACGGTAACATCAGGCCGCTTTAAACGAATCTAGGCAACCGCAGGCCGCTTCAAACCAATCATGGCAACCTCAGGCCGCTTTAAGCCAATCCTGGCAATCTATGGCCGTTAAAATCCCACTAACCATAGTGTATGCGTTCCTGTAGAGTTCTTCGAAGCTGAGACCTGAGTTGTTCTTTCGCTGGATCTCCTGGATGGCCTTCTCCAGCCCCGACCAGATCTGGGTCACGAATTTGTCGTCCATATTCGTCTGAAAAACGAAAAAAATAAAACCTATAATTTAAATTACGTAAGCACGTGATTATTTTAAGATTAAAGGACTGTTCAAGATGATACCGAACACTCGATAAAAAGTTGTTTCAAACTGCCAGCCGGGTGCCACAAAGGTGACATTGGTACCACCTGGCTGTCGCAACCTGCTGAAATCGCGCCCTTTGTTGCCTGCTGGCTGTCGCTAAGTTGTATTTTTTCACCAATTACGAGCCAAAGGCGTGATTTTACTACCAGCCAGCTGTCAGAATAAACTATTTTCACTTTCCTGCCACCTAAACTCCTCGCAAATTCGACTTCGGCCAGAAATCGGCCACGCCCCTTGAAAGTATTACTACCAGCCAGCTGGCATTTACTACAAAACTAGGAACCAGCTAGCTGACACTAAAGACAGTTTTAGAACCATCTGGCGCCGCCCTTTTTTCGCCAGACTGGCGGGAAAAGTGATTTTAATACCAGCTAATTGTCACTAGGATGATTTGAGCTTTACCGCCAGATTTAGGTTCAGCCGGCTGTCAACTAAGACAAATTTAGCACCAGTTAGCTTTCAAAATCTATACGATTTTGGGGCCAGCTGGATGTCATGACTCATTTTATCGAATTTCACCCGAGTTTTGGAGTATAAACAGTCCTTTAATCTAAAAAAAAAAAGATTTAAAAAAGTAAAAAATACAACAAAAACAGAACTCACGGGAAATGCACGAATCCGCATCCGGCTGTTCGAATTGCTGCCCGGCGCGTTCCCATTTCGGGCAGCCATGCTGAAATAAGCAGAGTTAGAGAGAGAGGGGGATAGAGAGAGAGAGAGAGAGAGAGAGAGAGAGAGAGAGAGAGCAAAGAAACAGAGAACTGACTCAGGGGAAGAGGAGAAAAAAGCGGTCATCGACCGCCACAGCCGAGCCAGGGTTTGATAATGGGGCGCCTCTTCCGCTTGCTTAAGACGGGGGATTTGGCGGAAAACGCACGTTTCAAACGGAAATGGGAATATGCTAATTTAGGCATAATTAAGACACCATTTATAATTTTTTTTACGAAAAAAAAATCGATAATTACAATAATAGGTGCCAGCTGGTTGGTAGCATCAGCTGATTGTCACCTTATGCTCCGGCCGGCCCGACTATGAAACCATTAACGACATCAGCTGACTATCGTGACATCCGGGCCGGCCCGAAGATCAAACTGTAACTCAAATTACACTAAATTATTCGTTTAAAGATCTAAAAATAACAATTACTATCAATTTAGCTATTATTGCCAGCCGGGTGGCAAATGTAAACCCGAAAATTACATAAGACCACCCGGAAACAATCGATTATCGATAGAACTGTTGAATTAAAGGTCTAAAACAAGGTTGCTTAGGTCCAGCTGGGTGGCTGAAACTCGGAAATTACGTAAGACCAGAAAATATCGATTAACAGCGCGCGCGGAACCGCACGGGCTGGCCCGGAAAAAGAAAACCGCTCTGTCTGAAAGGTCACGGGTTCGATCCCCATCGAAGCTGCTAATTATTGTCGTTTTTATTTACTTAAAAAAGGAAAAAGTATTACAAAATATACAATACCGAGAAAAATATTACAAAAAAAGCTATAAATGAGCAAACTTCCCGCTAAAGTTCAGAAAATTTCCGCTTTCGATTCAAAAACCTGTTTCGAAATGGTGATAAAGCGCACTTTTTCGACAAGTCAGCCGTTTTATCGATGAGAAACCCGCCAAAAATTCAATTTTTTATCAATTTGGACGTTTTTTGGCCGTTTTTCGCTAATTTTTTGCTGAAAATGGCTAACAAATTTTGTTGAAACCAAGTAAAACTGCTAAAATAGCAAGAATTTGTTGTTTCCCACCGAATTTGACGGAAAGGGGCCAGGAAATCAAGAGCGATCGGGCGGCAGAAATCGATTCGGGCTGTTTTCGAGCCCAAGTCATCATTTCTGGGTGAATTTTTCGGGCCCAGCTGTAAATTTCCCGGTTCGGACTGAGAAAAACCAAAGGAAAAGTGGAAATTGGAAAGAATTACTGTGTTTTAATCGGAATTATGTGTAATTTTCTCGGATTTTGGGTAATTTTTGGGTGTTTTTGCCGATTTCTGCGGTGTTTTGGGGGTTTAAGGGCTTCAAAATGGGTATAAGTCTAGCCCAGATGATAAAATATCAGCTGACAGTGAGAAGAAAGGGGAACAAGGGCTCTGGGCCGGGTGGGAGCGATCAATACCGGCCGTAGAGTGCGCGGCGGCCACCTACACGCAGTGTGACCACTGCAGCCCTGTTTAATGACTGCCCACAGGGGAATACGGACCCGTTTTCTTAAAAAAAAAATCCCATTTTATTTATTAAAAATATATTTAAATTAGGTTTAATACGTTTAAAATTGAGAAACTATCAGTTAAAGGACCGAAAATCGACTTGAATTAACTTTCCATTTTTTATACATCAAAGTTCTCATAGAATAGGTCTAAATGAAGCAAAACTAATGTACTTTTAAATAATTTAAACGCGAACTTTCACTGGAAAAAAAATAACAAAATTGTAAACTTTGTATCTGTGAAATAAATTGTAAATTGCATAAAATAAGGTAATAGTGTTTCTTTTTTTTATTTATTGAATATGCGTGGAAAAGCCAAAAGCGAAAACAAAAAGTTGGATAGAACAATCGTTTTTGTTCAAAAGACTATCAAAAAATAAACGAAAAAAAAAATCTCGTAAGTACATTAATTTCAAAGTTCGGAAATGTTTAGACTTAACCAAACTACCCCTGTCCACATTTTCAAAATTAGTTGTACAAAGAATATGTGAAAATTACAAAAAAAAATTTGGAGTTTTTCGGAAGCGGGTCTCGTAGCGAAGGTGTTGGGTACCGAACAGATCAAAACTTTCGCGATTCGTTTTTTTTAAAAGCTCGAGTCAGTAAGTGACATGTTACACTTACGTAGGCAATTCTTTGGATACTTAAAATCCATCCTCTAAAAAAGCACACAAAAAACCTCATTTTTCCGGAGACACATTGGTGATGTTTAGAAAAATTGCCTCCGGAAATGCATTATAGTAGCTATTTTTCCATGTTTTCAAACAAAATTTTCATGTAAAAAGGACGCCTAAGGTCGGGAATAATTTGCGCTACTGAAAAGTTGGGTCTCCTAGCGAAAGCGTTGGATCCTGAGCTGCTACGGTAAAAAAAAGAGCCAAAATTCAAACTAAAATTCTGCGCGCACGTGGCAAATAATTGTGCGAAAAACAGCACGCTTTTGCTTTATTAAAAAAACGGTTTTCACACATATCCCACAGTGACGACGCATATTTTTCGAAGAATCTGCCTTTTTTAAACGAAAAATCCGTCAAAAATTCAATTTTTTTTTTCAAATTTTGGTTTAAACCTTTTTTGCCAATTTTTTGCTGAACTCTTCCAAAACTGTACTTCCGCACAGGTAACGTTTTCTATACAATTTTTCTGTGTTAGGAGCTAAAATAAGCCACGCCCCCCTGATTCTCCCTGGCTGAAATAGACTCCCACGCCTAATAAAAAGAGCTGTGGTTGCCTCGGATGACAAACAAAACAAAGTTGCTCAAAATGGGCTCCGATCAAACTACAAAAAGTACTCCTAAACTGGGATGCTACCATTATATTTTAAAGATGAACATGGAATGTCACAAATTCTGTCTCTTTTATAACAAAATAACAATGTAAATACAACAATAACGGGCAACAATCGGTGAAAGATTCGCAAAGTTTGAGAGAGGTAAACCGGCGGAAGGTCAGCGGGAAAACAGCGATAACCAAACAAGAGATTAGAAGATGAGAGGACACGCACTACCCTGGGGCAATGAGAATGTACAGAGGGGCGGGGCTGGGAAACGGGCCGGCCCGGCCGGAGGCTGAGAAACGGGCTAGCCCGGCCCATAACAACAACTAGACGTGGGTGGAGGCTTCGGCTTGCAGGGCGGCGAGGACCTGATCGCGGTGGGACTCGGCTTGCGCGGAGAGACGGATCGAGTGGAAGCGAGGCCACCAGGAGGAGCGCTCTTGCCACAAAGGAGCGACACTGAAATTATGGAACGTTAAGCGATTTGGCAATTTGGTGCATGGTTTTGGGCAGAATTTGCCGACTGCGGCACGGTTTTCGTTCAAAACTCCCAAATACCGTACGGATATTTGTGCGTAGAACGTTTTTTGAACGGTTTTCGAACGTTTTTCTTTGAATTTCGATGTCTGCATAGTTTTTAGTAAATGCCGCACGGCTATACTCTGCTGATTGCGGCATGGTTTTATGTAAAATCCACTGATTACCGCGCTATTTTCGTTACGTTGGTAGAATCTGCCGATGTCCGCACGGTTTTCAGTGAAATGGGCAGAATGCCGCACGGTTTCCGTCCCAGACTGCCAAATGCCGCACGGTTTACGTAAAATTTGCTGCGCAGTTTGCCCTAAAAGTTACAAATTGCCGTACGCGTTTCGAGAGAATCTGCACATTTATGCACGTTTTTTTTAAAGAAAATCTGTCACATTCCGCACAGTTTGTATTACAACCTGCCGATACCTCTACTGATACACGGTTTTGCAAGATTTTCAGCACTGGACGGCTTTTGGCAGAACATGTAGAATCCACCGATTGCCGCAAGGTTTTTGAAGAATATGCCAAACACCGCACAGTTTTCTGCAGAATCTACCGATTTCCGCACAGTTTTCGGTGAAACCAACTAAATGTCGCACTCTTCTCAGTTGAGAATGCCGATTTTCGCACGATTCTGTGCATAACACGGTTTTTATTAAAATTCGTCGATGGGAGCACATTTCTGAAGAAATACTCACTTGGCAACGTCAACCGATTGAATAAAGGTCCACAACATGAACCAGGCCCTCTCCTCTCGTCGGTTCTCTCCGAAATCCAGAAAATTGAAGAGCGCTCGGACGCAGCTGATGAAAACCTCTTCCAGCGGGCCGTACCTGATCGAAAAATTAGATAAAATTCAAATAACCTTACTTTGCGGCGTTTGAGAGACGATTTTCACACCATGCCAGCCAGGCTCGATCGCTCGGGTGCAGCGGCAGCTCCTGGGAGGATCCAACCTGAAAGAAGAGGAATCGGTTATGACAGATAAACTCTGGGAAACCGAAATAGGTCAAATTCTAGTGGAAAAAATTAAGGCGGCCTTATGTTGTATATGTTTTAGCGAGAGCGGCAAAGTGATTCGAATATTGAGGGTTAGGGCGCTACCAAAAGCGGCCTGCGGTTGCCAGGCGGGAGTCGAGGAGCGTCAAAGTTAGTCCAAAACACCTGAAGCTTACGAACAAACGATTGTAGGTTAAAAGATCCAGGGAAGCGGCCAGATGTTGCCAAAAATCGATTTGAAGCGGCCTCAGGTTGCCAAGATTCAACTGAACACCGTCGTGGTTTACAGGGAAAATTTCAAGCGAGCTGATGTTCCCAAGATGAATTAATCTCATAATTTAAATCTTTAAGTAATCTCATAATTTTTTTTAAAGAGGCCTGAGCCTGCCATGGGTCATTAAAAGCGGCTTGAGATTGCCACAAACATTTTATAGCAAACAAAGGTTGCCATATGCCTTTAATAAAAATAAAAGTTCTCATGAGCCAATCGATGTGCTTCTGAGTGTCAAGAAGCACATGCAGGATATCTAGCGATTTAAAGCCGCCTGAGGTTGCCGGGCCACATTTGAGGCGGCCTGAGACTCCCAGCAATTGTTAGAAGCTCTGAAGCGGCCTCAGGTTGCCAGAACTCATTATAAGCGGCCGGAAGGTGCCAAGAAGCATATTTGGCTACCTACGGTTGCCAGGAATCAGTATCAAGCGGCCTGAGGTTGCCAGGATTCATTTAAAGCCGCCTTAGATTACCTAGTTAGGCCCCCAGCAACCGATAAGAACAAGCCGAAGTGGCTTAACTTTGCTGGAAGCGGCCTTAGAGCCATAAGCCGCCAAAGCGGCCTTAGGTTACCCATAAACACCACTCACCGCTTCAATAGCCACGTCAGCCTCGTCGGGCAGTTCCAGTTTCTCCAAAAGGTTGTGGATGATGCCCACGGCGTTGGGACACGTCCTCAGGAACTTGGTGACCAATCTCATTCTGAAAAAAGTCGAATTCGGTAAAATTTCCCGGGCCGGCCCGTCACAAAACGAATAAAAACCCACAATTGTTCATGTTTTCCGAGTGAAGCGCAAACGATCACAGCGGCCATCACGAATACGGTGCCTCTTTCGTCCGGGAACACTGAAATTTAGATTTTGATAGCGAAAAAAAGAGTTTTGGGTTCGGGATGGGGCGAAACGGGCCGGCCCGTAAAAAACACCGTACCTCTGAATTGGTCGGCGAGCTCTTCTGCGAAAATATCCTGCATGATTGTTACGTTCTGGCCCAAATTGCGCCAACAGACGAAGCGCTCCAGGAGACGATATCCAAACATCAGGCTCATTCCCTGAAAATAATATTGATTTTAAGTTAAATTTTGGCAGCCTCAGGCCGCTTCAACCCATTCCTGGCAACCACAGGCCGCTTCAAACTAATTTTGGTAACCTCAGGCCGCTTTAAACCAATACTGGCAATCACAGGCCGCTTCAAACCAATACTGGCAACCTCAGGCCCCTTCAAACCAATCCTGGCAACCACAGGCCGCTTCAAACCAATCCTGGTAACCTCAGGCCGCTTCAAACCAATCCTGGCAACCTCAGGCCGCTTAAAACCAATCCTGGCAACCTCAGGCCGCTTCAAACAAATCCTGGCAACCACAGGCCGCTTCAAACCAATTCTGGCAACCCCAGGCCGCTTCAAACCAATCCTGGCAACCTCAAACCGCTAATTTCCGCACTTACATCCATATATTTCACTTTCTTGTCCACTTTGGCCTCCAACTGTGCTATTTCCCCGGCCACCATCCGGTCTCCCTGCGCCATTGCCGTGGTCAACGCCTCCGCGAGTAGATTTAGCACCGGGTTCTTACCTCTGAAAATAATTATTTACTTGCAAGTAATTAAGGTACCCACTTGACGAAGGTCACTTTCAGCACGCAGTTCTTGGCCAGGGTGTAGAGCGTTTCGCCGATATCCACAGCAAAGTCCTGAAAATTGTGAATAAGCGGAAAAATAAAGCAAAATTTACCCTGTCATTGGCAATGGCGATCTGTAGGGCACAGTCGAAAGCATCACAGGCGCCAAGCACATTCATACCGGTGATTTTACGGCGAAGCAGGGGTGACAGGGCTGAAAAAATTTAGATAAAAATGAGGAAAACACAAGTTTCAATTTTAATAGGTTCTTTAGACCAAAATGGTGGCCTGCCCACTGATCATGAAGCATAGTTGGGGACTTACGATTAGGTAGCCCACTGTGGCGCTCATGGCTGGACAGGGAGTGTTTGGGGGCTCGATGCGTAAGCCCCCCAAATGGTGCCTCGGGGGCAACGTAAGCCCCCCCTTGTGCGTTTTTGCTACCGTTTTCACCGAAACTGCGCATTACGTAGGTACCGCAAGCGCCTCATGTCCACCTATGGTCATAGTTCTCAAATGACGGGCCGGCCCGCGGGCCGAGAAAAGTGTCCGCCCGGTTTGTAAACTTGTCAAATTAAAAATTCTTTAAATCGTTATTTTAGCTCACGCCAAATTTTTTAAACCCCGGAAACACTTTCATTATACTTCTATTACACATTCAAACTAATTTTAAGTTAGTAAAAATAAAGTGTCCCGACCGGGATCGACCTTGGTCGTGTGGGTGACACTTTGACTGGGTGGTCCGAGTGGACGGGCCGAATCGGGCCGGGCCGGGCCGAGAATTTTTTCTCAAGTCGGCCCGGCGCGGCCCGTGAGAACTACGCCTATGGTGGCGCTACACAGGAGAGCAGTGGCCCGATGTGGCCAAACTGGGGACAACAACCGCCCAATGTGGCCATAGACAGAAGGCACTATAGCGAGGCTGAGGACCAAACTGAAGCCGCCTCGGAATGTATGTCAACTGTGGCTCCAGATCCACTGTGGCCTCGGCTCGGGTATGAAAAGTTATGCTGTGGCCATAGAAAGACACGATGTGCTTGTGGTGCGTTATGTAATTCGGCGTTTGATAGAAAAGTGCAACAATAAATTGAAGGGGGACTGACGTTGCTTCCGAGCACCACTTGGAGGGCTTATGTATAGAGCCCCCCAAAAGCTCCCTGTCCAGGAATGGCTGTGGCCAAGGGTGGCTGACAAGCATGGCAACGGGCCGGCCCGGGCCCCTTCAAAATTTTTCCCGGCCCGGGCCGGCCCCAAATTTTGCCATGCTTGGTGGATGATCAGCGGGCCCGCCCCGGCCGAGAAAATTGAGGAACGGGCCGGCCCCACTTTTTTTTTTTTGAAAATCTATTTTTAAATGTAACTCTTTTCAACGTCATTATTTTTAAGTTCTGTTTGTTGCAAAACATAGTTCTAATTGTGCAAAACATACTGTATGAAGGAGGATTCGAACTACCCTATATAAATTTTGTATGTTTTTTCATGGCCGAGTGGCTAAGAGGTCGGACTGGTAATCCGAAGTTGCCCCAGTTTGATCCCCCGCCGACAAAACTTTTTTGCCTTAGTTGTTTTATACATTAGATACAATAGAAACGGAATTCCAGCAATTTCAACTTTTGGAATTTTTGACCTCTGGCCGCGGGCCAGGCCGTGAATTTTTGGAGAGCGGGCCGGCCCGGCCCGTAGCCACCCTTGGCTGTGGCCCACTGTGGAATGAAGTGGTCAACTGTGAGCTTGAATTCGGATGGAAGTGGTGCGCTGTGGCATAGCTGATGATGATGTGAACCACTGTGGCCTAGGTTAAAACTGCAATAGCCCACTGTAGCTATTCAGGATAAAAGTGACCAGCGCTGTGGCCTTCCCAGGAAGTGAATCGAGATGATTGGTGTCATTGCGATCATTATTGGCAGCCGACTGGCACCAAATACTGTAGAAAAACCCCCAAATTATTTTCAATACAATAATTACAAAAAAGTCTTCTAAAACCGAAAAATCCTTACCAAGTGAGTTCATAGCAGCCCTGTAGTTGAGATCCCTGGCCATGAACAATAACTGTCCTCGGAAAGTGAAATAATCCAGGCGCAGGCGGTGGTGCTCCTTTTTCTCAGCCGTCTTCGTCGCCTTCCAGGCATTCCACCGACAGGCGTCCTCAAACCGCGAAATCGATTGAAAACTGCAAATTTTCGCATTAAAATCGTCGAAAATCCCAGAAAAAACCTACAAGGCTTCCAGATTGGAGACGGAGTAGAACTTGTGACAGCACTCCAACGTGTACATGTCGTAGTCGGCGGAGAGGAGCTGGGGCCGGCAGCCGAACGGCACGCCGTGCACCGACATAATCCTCATGAATTCGAGGAAAAACTCCTGGAAATCGATTTTTTAAAGAAACTAATCGATAGATTGATAAAAAACCGATAAAAAGGAATAAAAACCAACCCGAGATAAAACCTTATTGGAGAAGCGATCCGACCACAGTTGAAGCAGTCGGCGGAGGAGATTGGCCAGCGATTCAGCGACTAAAATAAAAATTTTTTAGTTAATTTACAAAAGTAATTAGGTAACTTGGCACGAAAACTTAATAAATACCGCATCAGAGCAAAATTGAGGCGGTCTGAGCTTGCCAGACTTTTTTTTTGAAGCGGCGTCCGTATGCCAGGATTGGTTTAAAACGGCCTGAGGTTGCCAGGATTGAATTGAAGCGGCCTGGGATTGCCAGGATTGGTTTGAAGCGGCCTGCGGTTGTCATTATTGGTTTGAAGTGGCCTGTGGTTGCCATGGTTGGTTTGAAGCGGCCTGATGTTGACACTATTGGTTTGAAGCGGCCTGAGGTCACCAGATTCCATTTGAAGCCGACAGAGGGCCAGCGATTGAATAGCAGATCTCATCAACTGACTGGTTTACATTTAACAACACTGAATAAGAAAAAAAAACAAAAACACACGTGAAGGTTTACAGCGAGACGTCCAATCGTCGAATTTCTCCTGATCGAAGTAGAACAGCGGCGGGTCCTTTTCCACTCCATCGCCGGTGTCTATTAGGACTACATCGCCCATTAGTCCCTAAAATTGTTAAAAATTAAAAGTGTTAATTAAAAAACTAAAAGAAAAACAATATTTTTAAAAAATAATTTTTTAAAATAGTGCTCCGTCGTGCGGTTGAAAATGTAAATTTCAATTTTCGTTTGGACGAACAGAGCGTGGTTACGGTAGTTTTCACAGCTTAAACTCTCTTCTTCTTTTGATTTTTTCGATGTTGCAGATGTTTTGAATTCTAATGTTTCAGAAGTCGGCGGATTTGACCATGGGCCAGCTTTATGGCTTGCCCAATTATGGCAGTGTTAGTTTCGTTGTGTGAAAAAGTGGCGCGGGAGCACCGTTCGCACTTCTTGTCGACGGCAATCACCATTTCGGAAGAGATGACCAATTCGGACGACAACGGACTAACGGGCGGAGGCGACAAGAACTGGCCTGTGGACATTTGGTCTCTCTCTTTCTCTCTTTCTCTAAGTCCCTCTCTCTCTTTTACCAACTCATTAACTCTCTCACTCACTTACTCATTCACTCACCCACTCACTCACTCACTCACTCACTCACTCACTCACTCGCTCACTCACTCACTCACTCACTCACTCACTCACTCGCTCACTCACTCACTCACTCACTCACTCACTCACTCACTCACTCACTCACTCACTCACTCACTCACTCACTCACTCACTCGCTCACTCACTCGCTCACTCACTCACTCACTCACTCACTCACTCACTCACTCGCTCACTCACTCACTCACTCGCTCGCTCACTCACTCACTCACTCACTCACTCACTCACTCACTCACTCACTCACTCACTCACTCACTCACTCACTCACCTTCTCTATCTCTCTCTCTCTTCTCCCCTCTATCCCTCTGTATCCTCTCAAAAACCGTTATGTTGTGGAATCTCGGCGAGGTTCCAGTTTGAGTGAATGCGAAGGACACTTTTTCTTTCCGGCGCTATGTTGCCTCCTTATGGATTCGACGACTTCTCATCGCCCCAAAACAGGCCATGACGTCAAGAGTTGATCAACCACCAGTTTTTAACCATAGAAAAAAAAACAGAATTAGTCGATTCTTTGGGAATTTTTCAATTCCTCCAGAAAAGTTTGAGCTAGTGCTTTACTACCGTTCTAAACCACCTCAATACTTGCAAATATGACATTTTTTCGGGGGGAATGACACCCATACGACATCGGCAACAGAAAATGCCATAATCACCTTGTACAAAACTGTAAAACTCGGAACGGGCTGCCCTCGAATGTTAGCGCTTTCGCTGAATTCGCGTATTCACAGCCGCGTTTCGCGCTTTGTCGAGTGGAGTACACTTTAGCAGCCTGTTCCTCTCTATTTCTGGATCTGCCGAGGAAGCAGCGAAACCTCAGGCTGCCGTGTTTAGACAGGAGAAGACCTCGTTCCCTCGTGGAAGTCCGGATTCGGGAGGACAAAGAGAGGGAAACTACATACTCCTCCTTCATTGAGAGATCGGTCTTTTCATCTCTCTCCTTTCGCTCTGTCTCTGTCTCTGTCTCTGTCTCTGTCTCTGTCTCTGTCTCTGTCTCTGTCTCTGTCTCTGTCTCTGTCTCTGTCTCTGTCTCTGTCTCTGTCTCTGTCTCTGTCTCTGTCTCTGTCTCTGTCTCTGTCTCTGTCTCTGTCTCTGTCTCTGTCTCTGTCTCTGTCTCTGTCTCTGTCTCTGTCTCTGTCTCTGTCTCTGTCTCTGTCTCTGTCTCTGTCTCTGTCTCTGTCTCTGTCTCTGTCTCTGTCTCTGTCTCTGTCTCTGTCTCTGTCTCTGTCTCTGTCTCTGTCTCTGTCTCTGTCTCTCTCACTTCCTCCCACTCATGGCATTCTCTCGTGTTCTCTATCTCTCTTCTGGCGTTCGGCACGGCCGGTTCCTTCCCGCAGCAGTGTTATGATTACGGGACAAGCGGCTATTCATTATCTGGCCTAAGGCAAAGACGGCTTTTCTACAACTGGCCACCGGCGAAGAAGCGGCGGGACCGCCCCGAATTCCCTGGCAACGCATAGTAATCATTCACTCACCAAGTTATGAAAACTATATTTTTGCTACTGAATTCAAACGTCTCTTTTTTTACTGTAGTGGGAGTGTGAGTATGAGTGTGAGTATGAGTATGAGTGTGAGTGTGAGTGTGAGTGTGAGTGTGAGTATGAGTATGAGTGTGAGTGTGAGTGTGAGTGTGAGTGTGAGTGTGAGTGTGAGTGTGAGTGGGAGTGTGAGTGTGAGTGTGAGTGTGAGTATGAGTGTGAGTGTGAGTGTGAGTGTGAGTATGAGTGTGAGTATGAGTGTGAGTGTGAGTGTGAGTATGAGTGTGAGTGTGAGTGTGAGTGTGAGTGTGAGTATGAGTGTGAGTATGAGTGTGAGTGTGAGTGTGAGTATGAGTGTGAGTGTGAGTGTGAGTGTGAGTATGAGTATGAGTGTGAGTGTGAGTGTGAGTGTGAGTGTGAGTGTGAGTGTGAGTGGGAGTGTGAGTGTGAGTGTGAGTGTGAGTATGAGTGTGAGTGTGAGTGTGAGTGTGAGTATGAGTGTGAGTATGAGTGTGAGTGTGAGTGTGAGTATGAGTGTGAGTGTGAGTGTGAGTGTGAGTGTGAGTATGAGTGTGAGTATGAGTGTGAGTGTGAGTGTGAGTATGAGTGTGAGTGTGAGTGTGAGTGTGAGTATGAGTGTGAGTATGAGTGTGAGTGTGAGTGTGAGTATGAGTGTGAGTGTGAGTGTGAGTGTGAGTGTGAGTATGAGTGTGAGTATGAGTGTGAGTGTGAGTGTGAGTATGAGTGTGAGTGTGAGTGTGAGTGTGAGTGTGAGTATGAGTGTGAGTATGAGTGTGAGTGTGAGTGTGAGTATGAGTGTGAGTGTGAGTGTGAGTGTGAGTGTGAGTGTGAGTGTGAGTGTGAGTGTGAGTGTGAGTGTGAGTGTGAGTGTGAGATATTCAGCCCTCGTGAAACAGAGAGAAACAGAGAGACATATACAAAGAGAGGCGCTTACAATCTCTCTCTCTCTCTACCTCTCCCTCCTCCCGATGAGGTGCAGCTGGTGCTTAGCTGCCTGTTCATGCCTCAGTGCTGATTGGCGCCGCTCCAACTGGATTCCTCCGGATTATTACGGCATCTTCGGTTCCTCTCCCGCCGCAATCTTCCTCAATCCGGCTCCATTCCCTTTTCCCCAAAAGATACTGTCACAAATCCCTTACTCACCTTTTGTTTTGAGGATGTTTCCTATTCCACCCTTTGAAAGTCCCCAGCCCTGTTGGTGCCAACGGGGGACTGTCTGTCGCGGCGCGCCCCGGACGGGGGAATCCATCATTTCACCACCCGATTTATCAGAAACCGTCGCTTTTTTCCACAAAAAGCCGTCACGCCGCTTGCAGAAGTAGAAAATCTACATGACATTTGACAGAAAGGCATTGAAGTATAGAAAAAATAACCTTCCATGCTCTGTCTGCATGTATACGTGTATTTATGTAACTGTTTTGTGGAAACATTAGCCTCCTAAATAGCCGGCTTCTGATATTCTGTAGCTACGTTTTTAGGTCTCTTTGTAAACCATATGTGACCTAATTGGCTTTCTGGCAGCCTTAGGCCGCTCAACTGGATTACTTTCGTTGCCTTTAGGCCGGCTATTTGTCCCGATGCTGACTGTCTTACGCCGCCAATTAGGCCGTCTTCTAATAACCTTAGGCCGCCATGATGGTCCGCTTCTTATAGCCTTAGGCCGCCACATTGGACCGCTTCTGATATACTTGAGCCACTTTTTTGAGTCTTATCTGCTGAACACATATTGGATCATTGGGCCGGGTAACCCGTTGGCCACTTTGGGGATCTAGGTGGGCCATTTCTGGCAACCATAGGTCGCCTAATTAGTTCGCGTTTGTTAACCTCAGGCCGCCTAATTGGCATCTTATGTTATGTTGAACCAGCTTATTTGGGTTGTTTCTGGTAACCGTTACGGTTAAAACAACATTTAAGACGCATTATCTCTAAGACTCTTGCGCGCGTCTAAGAAAACATTTTTAAGGTCCAAAGACATCGAATCAAACCGAAAATACATGAGGAATTCATCGGTGATACTCATTTATTACATAGAACAGTTTTTAATTTAGAAAATACAACATTTTTAATTTCCACTGGATCAACTCTCTGTCTAATCTCTGCGTACCTTCAAAATTGTGTTCAGCGGTTTTTGATGTTTTACATTACAAGTTATCACCAAATAAGTTTAAAAAAAAAACGCTTGCACATCAGTTCGTAACGTAATATTAGTCATTAGAGTGAAGTTTTTGTCCAAAAATTGGAAAAACAGCACTTTCAGAGCAAAATTTCACAACCAGTGAAAGGGCTTCAGACCTTGCGGAAATACAATTCAAAAGTCAAAGTTTGCGTAGAACACGAATCCAAAAAGATCTTCGACGGACTTTTGAAAAAGTTTTCAGGAGACATGCGAAACCAATATTTTTTCAAATTTATTGGAGAAAAATGGCAAAAACAGTTCTTCATAATCATTTTACAACTTTTGCAGTAAAATAACTTTTAATCCTTGTAAAATTAGCTATCGATCGCTTTTTTCAAAATGTGATTTGCATGCTTCCGAACCGAGATATGAAAGACTAGTTACGACACGTGAATTTTGGCACGCTGGAAACATGAATCCGAACAAACGTATTTTTTCGAATACTTTGGTCCAATACAACTGTTTTCTATGTTTTCAGCCCAATCGAAGCCAAAAATTTTGGGCTGGGACCGGAAGGTGATGAAACCGCTCGATCCTTACAGATATCGCGTCTTACAATTTTGGCTTGTGGATCCTATCCACAAGCCAAAACAAAGCTTCTTGCTTATTAGACTTCTTCTTCTACTTTTGGGGATTGGGGACGGGGAGTCACGTTTTTGGATCTTCTGGCAACAAAAGGCCGCATAATTGGACCGCTTCTTGAGTCCGAATTTCTCGTAACCCTGTAAGACTAGGTCCTACCCACTCAGGCAGCACGAATTTATTTAGTTAGTACAGTTTGCGCAATATTTTGGCTTCCGTCTGCCACACTCCAGACACGTCTACAGACACAAACACCCGCATTTTGGTCCATAATCCATCACACCAACTGTAGTCAGTAGACACAGTATGCTACACATTTGTCTTGTGTTTACAAACGTGGCAATTTCCGGAACACCATGTATTGCAAAACGGACCGGAAGTGCTTTATACCCTTTTTGAGATCGTGACCAAATTGGCTTCTGGTAACCGTAGGCCGCCTAATGGAGCCGCGTCTGGTTACCTTAGGCCGCATGATTGGCCCGCTTCTGGCAACCTTTGGCCGCCTTATTTGATCGCTTCTGGCAACCGTAGGCCGTCTATTATTTGGCCCGCTTTCGACGTAATTAGACCGTATATTTGTGCCGCTTCTGGTAAACTCAGGCCGCCTGATTGAGACGCTTCTTATTGCTTCAAGCCGTGAATTTGAGCCGCTTCCGGTACCCTATTGGGTCTGCTTCTAATTGTTTCAGACTGTCTTTGAGCCGCTTCGGGTGACCTTAGGACGCATACGGCGACTTCTAGAAGTTTTTATATCCGTAGGCCGCTATATTTTCCACTTTTGGTATCATTATGCCGTATATTTGATCCGCTTCTGTTAGCCTTAGGCCGCTTTATTGTGTCGTGTGTCGCTTATGTAACCTTAGGCCGCCTAATTTAGCCGCTTCTGGTAACCTTTGGCCGCCTAATTGTTTCGCCTTCAACTGCTTCAACATTTCTTCTCTATCTGCCCTGCATTTACAAGCGTGCAGAAGTTTCAGAAATGGCGAAAATAGCAAAACGAAAAGATTTTTTTGTATCCTTTTTTGAAATCAACCGAACAGACCGAACAACCAATTAGCCTTCAAACTCCTTTGTGAATCCACTTTCTTTCTCATTTCCACCTCTTAAACTGCGGTTTACGGTGACCATGTCCGGGATTTACGGCCCGTCCTGCGATTAGTGGTTCGCGTGCGGGGCGTTCGGATAATTTTAGGGGCCTTTTCCTTCGTTCGCTTCTTTCTTCCGCCGCCTAAATGGACCTGTTCGCACAGACACTGACGCACCCAAACAACTAATCAACAGTCAGGCCAGATATAGGGGGATATGGGCAGAAAAAGACAAAAAAGTGGCTAAAAACGCTCGAAAACAGATAAAAATGGACGGGCGGTACGAACGGCTAAACACCGGTCAAACCGTAAACATCGAGCAGGACAGCACAAAGCTGCACTAACCTAAAAGTTACCTAATTGTCCCCTTCTGGTAACATTTGACCGCCTAATTAGGTTACTTCTGGAAACCATAGGCTGCCTAATTGGGCCGCTTCTTATATCCTTAGGCCGCCTAATCGACCCGCTTTTGACAGCCTAAGGCGGCTTTTTCGACCCGCTTCTGGCAACATTATACGTCTAGTTGAGCCGAATCTGAAAACCATATGCCGCTTATTTGGCCCATTTCTGATAACCTAAGGCCGCCTAAATGAACCGCTTCTTTTAGCCTCAGGCCGCCTATTTGAGCCTGTGACTCCGGTTAGGGCCACAGCAGATCATGTGACTCCGGCTTGGGCCACAGTGGATCATTGTAATTATGGATAAGGCCACAGCGGGCCACTGTGACTCCGGTTGTGGCCACAGCCGACCACAGCGACTCTGGTTAAGGCCACAGCAGAGCACTGTAACCGCAGTTGAGCTCACAGGAGGCCACTGCAACACTACTCAAAGCCACAGCGGATCATTTCGCCACAACCGAACACTCCATTCTCAGCCAAGGCAGCCTATCTCTCCCTTCCTCTTTCTGTCTTTATGTCTCTCTCCCTCCCTCCCTCTCTCTCTCTCCTCTCTCTCTCTCTCTCTCTCTCTCTCTCTCTCTCTCTCTCTCTCTCAGGCGCCGCATTGTCTCAGTCTCCTATTACGTAATCATCGCAAAGTCTCGTCCAAACAGCCCGAATGCTGATGGTTACTACCTTTTTACGACCAGTCCCCACCGTGGATTACCAGTCTTCCGCGGGCGCTTCCGGCAAGACTGCCCGGTGGAATGAATGGACAAACAGCGTTATGGGACCGTTTTGGACACGGCACTGGTTAGGGAAATTAGAATTTGTACTCAAGCCAGTTAATAAGGGCAATTATAGTATAAAGACCCTCCAGGCCCAAGCACATAACTCTTTCCCTGAGGCATTTTGAAAAGAGGCAGAGGTATTTCTGAAAAAGAGGCGGATCTCAGAGATCTCCCTCTCCCCTTCTCCTCCTCCTGGGCGATCCTCCTCGCAGAAATCGCCTTTGACGGTTGGGTCCGTCTCGGTGTCCGGGTGAAAGTTTGTGCTCCCAGTCGCTTTGTCTTGGGATCCGCGAGGCGGCCGGCTTTGTCACAAATCCTCGCCTCAATTCGCGTCTTCGGGCGGCAGATAGCCCCTTGGAAGGGGGCCAATCCCGCCTCGACTCGCCCTCCTCTCACTCGAACAACCCACTTTCGTTTTTGAATTGAGGTGATTTGAAAATCGCTCTGCCTCTCTGTCTCTCTGTCTCTCTGTCTCTCTGTCTCTCTGTCTCTCTGTCTCTCTGTCTCTCTGTCTCTCTGTCTCTCTGTCTCTCTGTCTCTCTGTCTCTCTGTCTCTCTGTCTCTCTGTCTCTCTGTCTCTCTGTCTCTCTGTCTCTCTGCCTCTCTGTCTCTCTGTCTCTCTGTCTCTCTGTCTCTCTGTCTCTCTGTCTCTCTATCTCTCTGTCTCTCTGTCTCTCTGTCTCTCTGTCTCTCTGTCTCTCTGTCTCTCTATCTCTCTGTCTCTCTGTCTCTCTGTCTCTCTGTCTCTCTGTCTCTCTGTCTCTCTATCTCTCTGTCTCTCTGTCTCTCTGTCTCTCTGTCTTTCTGTCTCTCTGTCTCTCTGTTTCTCTGTCTCTCTGTCTTTCTGTCTCTCTGTCTCTCTGTTTCTCTGTCTCTCTGTCTTTCTGTCTCTCTGTCTCTCTGTTTCTCTCGCTCTCTTTCTTCATTTCTTCTCTCTTTCCCTGTCCAAATTGTTCTTTATTCCCCATTTTTTGCCGTTTTTTGTCTGCCGCCTATAAATTAGCACCACCTTTCCTAATGATAACATTGCGCAACCGAAACGGGTTCATCCTGTCGGATCGGTGCCATGTTTCATCGCCGCCGGACACTCATAATCCGCGAAGACCACAGAAACAAACGAGACTTGCGACTTTCGTCTGGCTTTTTTCCCTTGGAATTTTACGACGACAGAAGTCACACTCTGTTTCGATGATTCTGAATGTTCGATGGTTCAGAATCACTCTTACTCCACTTTTTTCTTGTACCGTAATTATCTGCCTGCCTGTCTCTCTCTCTCTCTCTCTCTCTCTCTCTCTCTCTCTCTCTCTCTCTCTCCCTCCCTCTCTCTCCGTATACTTTTGATTAAGCTTTCCTATGTGGTCATTCCTAACAGTGATTAGCAAATCATTGCCTTGTTTTCCAAACTACATTCCAGCTTCATCTCTTGGCTGTCGGGCGGCGGCCACACAAAAGAAAACACGCTTATCGCCGAGTTTTCTTTTGCAGCTAATCACAATTTATCGCGTCAACCCCGCACGTGCAATTACTGTAGCGATCGGTGATCGGTGGGTTGGGGAGAGGGAGGGAGGGAGGAGAGAGAGAGAGAGAGAGAGAGAGAGAGAGAGAGAGAGAGAGAGAGAGAGGCAGAGAGAAGGAAGAGAGCAGTGAGTTAATGAGAAGTGAGTCCTTTTTCTGTCCTCATATGTCTCTTTTCTCCTGTTTGTCTCTAATTGTACCCCTAGGCCTTTCTTTTGAGTATTGTCTTCATTTCTTTTACACCGCAAACTGGCCATTTGGTTGTAGTGGAACGAAACAACATGAGACTTACTCATCACTGTTTGGTTCAAAGTTGCGCCCGGCGTGCCCGCAACACAAGGGAACCCGCTTTAAACGCAGACTCCTAATGGATGGTACACACCTAGGGTTACGAAACACACTCACTCACTCACTCACTCACTCACTCACTCACTCACTCACTCACTCACTCACTCACTCACTCACTCACTCACTCACTCACTCACTCACTCACTCACTCACTCACTCACTCACTCACTCACTCACTCACTCACTCACTCACTCACTCACTCACTCACTCACTCACTCACTCACTCACTCACTCACTCACTCACTCACTCACTCACTCACTCACTCACTCACTCACTCACTCACTCACTCACTCACTCACTCACTCACTCACTCACTCACTCACTCACTCACTCACTCACTCACTCACTCACTCACTCACTCACTCACTCACTCACTCACTCACTCACTCACTCACTCACTCACTCACTCACTCACTCACTCACTCACTCACTCACTCACTCACTCACTCACTCACTCACTCACTCACTCACTCACTCACTCACTCACTCACTCACTCACTCACTCACTCACTCACTCACTCACTCACTCACTCACTCACTCACTCACTCACTCACTCACTCACTCACTCACTCACTCACTCACTCACTCACTCACTCACTCACTCACTCACTCACTCACTCACTCACTCACTCTCTTTATCTCTCTCTCTCTCTCTCTCTCTCTCTCTCTCTCTCTCTCGTTCTTTCCTTTTTGAACTTGTGAGGGTGTGGCTTCTGCCCGAATTAGCCGTCGGATCAGTGGTTTGTGTAGTGTTTTCCTTCACGCATTCCTTTTCCAAGTGAGATCCATCAAAAAACCGCCCGCGCGGATCGAACTTTGATCCCGTTGCCGCAGGCATACCGTATGCTCTCGGTTATACATTGTCCTCCTACCGTATTCCTTTGGTTCAAATTATTATTAAATTCATTTCCCCCTCTTTCCCTGGAAAGGGTTTCCCCTCTCCTGACAGGGGAATTCCCGCGGCGTGTTTACTTCGCAACACTGTTGACCCCGTCGGCGACCTTCCGGTTTCGGCTATTTGTTGTTTTGCTCGCCGAAAAGTGAAACCTACGCGCTAATTTCGAAATTTGATTGCGTCGTTTATCACTAGTGTTGTCGACATTCTTCTGTGTGTTTGCAAACATGCAAAGCTTCTGAAAATAGTAGTAATTGTATTTAGTATTATTGGGCGGCTTAATCTTAGCCCGCCAATTTGACGTTGTTCTGAAAGGTTGGCGCCCTTCCTGCAACCTTAGGCTGCCTTTTTGGGCCGATTCATAGGGACCCTTCTGGTAATACTTTTGTTATTTCTCTATTTCTCGTCCATTGCTATCTTTCTATTTACCTCTTTCAATGTCCCGCAGCTATACTCCTCGCCAATCCTACTTTGACGATTAAGCGGCCACGCCCCTTTTGAAATTCATTCACAATAGTGACCCAAGTAAGATTGGTGTGTCTGAAGTGGATCAGCGGAGGTTCACGCGTTCATTATCCCCGATGGGAAGGTGAGGTCGGCCGTAGGCCGAGTTAAACGCGTGTATGTGTGGCCGTAGGCCGCAAGCCAGGAGGGTGCGCGCCGTAGGCCGTAAGAATCCAGAAGGCAAAGAACCGCGAAGCTATTTTTTTGAGGATAACTAAAAGTTGGCTAGTCTATAAACTTTAGATTACAGAACGGCCACATAGAATCTCTGGCAACCTCACAAAACATCCAACATTCCCATATAACTAAACTAAAATTACTCCCATATTATTAGTTTTGTCAATGATAATAAATTGAGACATAGTTTTGCGAAGATGTGCATTTTGAAAAATTAGAGTTCAAAAAACTCCTTGACCTTCATAACGAAAATACTCTTTGAAGTTAGATTTTTCCATCGATTTGGTCAGAAAAAAATTTACTTTTGGTAGGTCAACTCTGAAATTGAACCAAACTCAACAGAACATTTTAATTGTATTTTTGCCACACGGCAAAAATGTTTTTATTCGGTCGAATGCATGTGCATGGTTACACGGCAGAGAAAGGCGAGAGATCGTGCGAAAGCGAGAGAAATGGGATAATTTTCTGAATCAGTGGGCCTTCAACGGACACTATTGTCAGCGAATATTTCTCGCGAGGTGAATTCTAACTCCTTCTTTCACAACTCTTCGGTCGTACCGCATTGTCTTATCCTTGCGCAACCCTTCCTTGTTTTCGTCAGGCGGAACCCGTTCGGCTTGTGGCTTTTTGTTGTTATGTTGCCCTCTGTTTATTGAATTACTGCCGCGCGACGCCGTCGCGCCGGTCAGTCGCCCGCAGGCACTTTCTCCCTTTTAACTCACTTAATTTAACAAAATTTTTGCATTTAGTTTCAAAAGTTTTCTTTTTGTTTGAACCTGTAATTGAAAGTAGATATTAAAAGAGCCGGAAAAAGAAAGGACACGGAAGCTTGAAAACGAGAAAACCTTAATTCCACATTTGCCTGGGAATGACTAATTGCTTGCGGATTCAGTGGCGCCGCGCAGTCTGGTCGACAGCCAAGCATCAGCTGACCTTCAAGCGATCACTCGGGCAGGTTGGACTTTAGAGAGAGAGAGAGAGAGAGAGATGGAGAGAGAGAGAGAGATGGAGAGAGAGAGAGAGAGAAAGAGACAGATAGAGAGACTGAGAGACTGAGAAACAGAGAGACAGAGAGACAGAGAGACAGAGAGACAGAGAGACAGAGAGACAGAGAGACAGAGAGACAGAGAGACAGAGAGACAGAGAGACAGAGAGACAGAGAGACAGAGAGACAGAGAGACAGAGAGACAGAGAGACAGAGAGACAGAGAGACAGAGAGACAGAGAGACAGAGAGACAGAGAGACAGAGAGACAGAGAGACAGAGAGACAGAGAGACAGAGAGACAGAGAGACAGAGAGACAGAGAGACAGAGAGACAGAGAGACAGAGAGACAGAGAGACTGAGAGACTGAGAGACTGAGAGACTGAGAGACTGAGAGAGAGAGAGAGAGACAGAGATAGAGAGAGACTGAGAGACAGAGAGACAGAGAGACTGAGAGACTGAGAGACTGAGAGACTGAGAGACTGAGAGACTGAGAGACTGAGAGACTGAGAGACTGAGAGACAGAGAGACAGAGAGACACAGAGACACAGAGACACAGAGACACAGAGACACAGAGACACAGAGACATATTCATACAAATCCGGCCAGTTCCAGCCCGCCCAGCCAAAATCCTTTTTAATGAACCTGAATATTGAACAATTTTAATTGTTACTTGAAAAAATACTTGAAAAAACCTTGTTGACCCCTTCAAAGTCTTCCCTTCCTCTTCTCTTTGAGTTGAAGCACATTTATCGTTTTCTCATCCAAGTTGCTGTTTTAGGCCTCCGGGAAGAATCACCCGCATGTTGCCCAGATGTCGCTACTCAACCCACTGAGGCCTTCTGAAGACCGACTACCCTCACAGCTGCATCACACAATGGCCGCCCTGCCGGATTGGTGTGAAAGAGGACCTACGAGTTCCATTACAGTACCTGTAAGCTTTACTCATCTAGGGAACAAAATTGAGAAAGAGTGAATAACCGTCTTAAACCTCCCTAAATCTAAGTATTTGCAGGTATGGCGTAGATTTTCAAGCGGGAAATCTCAAATTGGGCGGGGGGCAGTAAGAACGTCTACATTATCACGATCTGCTCTGGTTAACACTCTTGTTTCCGAGTTGAATGAAAATCGGCCATTTAGAGTATGTTTGATTATATCATTTTGAGCCATTTTGAGACCGCTGTGGCTATTTACATCCCTTTTAAGCGAATTTATGGAATAAACTGCGACAAATATGTATAGTTCCACTTTTGCTAATCTAAAAGTAATTTGAAGACTTCAGGAGTGCTATGGAACAATTTATTCGATTGGACAAGGTCTTAGGCACAGATTCCGGTGTTTAAAACGGAAATTGGTTAGCATACGACACCGGCGCCGGTTGCCAAAATGCGCCAAATTGGGATACGGATAGGAAATTTTTGGAAAATTGATATAGACACCATTTGAAAGCCCTTTCAGAAAAATTTCCTCTTCAAATAGAAAAGAGTTGAAGCTGTAAAAATTGCATGTTTTCTGCAATAAGTTTGGCAATTTTCTAAGTTTTCAATGGAATACAGGGGGTAAATTTGATTTTTTTTCTGTTCGAAGAGGAAGTTTTCCTGCGCTACAACGCTTTCAAGAAAAATGAAATCAACATTGGGCATTTGAAATTTAAAATTGCATTATTAATTCATGCATTTTTGATTAACTGCCTTGATGATTTGTTTAAAAGGCTATTATAATTCACAAAAGTATGAGATTTTCCCATTTTGGTGTAAAATGAGCCGAAATCTGAGCGAATGTCGTTTAAAATATATCTATATATGACGGTTGACAATGAAAGTTTTAGCAAAAAAGGTCGTTTGAATAGCGCTCCACTCTGATCTCTCTCAATTTCCCACGCTCTCTCGCCTCTCTCTGCCGTGTAACCGTGCACCGTTTGCATCGTACAGCCGTGTAACCGTGCACTGATTGCAGTGGATCATTCACATGTGTTTCTTCCCTCAGAATCCTGAAAACGATATTTGATGAAGTTTTTTGTGAAAAGATATTAAAACTTAATTTTCCGATATTCTTACCTTTAAAAAAATGTCTTTTTTATATATTTTTTCGTTAAAATTGCCCTTTTTCGGGGGGCTTGTCAAATATTGGTACCGGTGGGGATCGAGCCATGGACCTCTAGCACCACACTGAAATGTTGACCATGCGCTATAAGCTATCGACCAAGCTGTTTTCTAATTTTACAACCTAAAAAATGATAAAATTCCAGTTTAAGACATATTCTGCAATTTGCCACCGGCGGGTGTCGAACCCTCGAGCCTTTTCTCCATACCTACGATTGCGCACTGCGCCATTAGTTCGCCCTCCCTTATTTTCATATCTCTCTCTCTCTCTCTCTGTCTATTTTTCTGTTTCTCTTTTTTTCTCTCCTCCCATCAAACTCCAACTCCAAATTGCCCGCTGCATCCCGCGAAAGTGGCGAGAATCCGGCTGATCATCGCCGTTTTTGCCTCCATCGGCGGTCCCTTGTGGCTTTTGCCGTTTTCCAGTCCCGAACCCGCTTTCCCTGTCTCGTTTGTCTCCGTTCTGTTCCTCCTTTTATCTACTAAATTTTTATTTCTTTATTTACATGTTTGTATAACTTATTAAATTAATGTATTTTTCAGACGATGGACTTCTCTTCGTCCTATGTGATAGACACATCCACACCAGAGAGTTTAGAAAGAGATTTCTACGCGTGGTTAAATGTAATAAACTTAATCAATCAGAGCTAATTATGAAATTTCAGAGTGGAGATGACCCCGGATGCTATGAAAACACACCGCTGCCTTGTCTCTCCCTTCCCCCTCTCCACGGTTGCCAAGATCCCATGACACCACCCGAGGTAGAATTTTTCTTTTGCTATTTTAATAGTAGGGTTAATCGTCAAAAGAGTGATAGTTAGATAAACAAACAATACACTCACATCCACATCTTCTGTTTCTTTGTATATTGTTTCTTTTGAATACATTCCAACGTACCATTGCAATGACTAGAAAGGGAGCGATTGGGTGCTGAAAGCGTCCCCCAAAACGGCGCCCCAGAGGAACGTAAATCTTCATTGAATTCTTGCTAGCATTTTCAACAAAACGCCAAATTACGTAGGTACCGCGAGAATCTCATGCACCAAGGGTGGCCCAGCTGTCCGAAAAAAATCTTGGTCTTGTTAGAAGTTAGAAAAAAAAGTTTTACATAGGCTATGCACAGAACATGTGTCTTTAGTATAACAGTTACATAAAACTATTGAGGCAAAAAGTTTTTCCAGCGGGGATCGAACTGGGGTGACTTCGGATTGCTAGTCCGACCTTTTAGCCACTCGGCCATGACAATTATATACAATTTATATATTTTGTACTTTTCAAAGCAGCACAAACCTAAAAAAAAATATGTTTGAAAACGGTTACATTTAGAAAAAGATATTTAAAAATAGTCGAGGCGGCCCGGGCCGGACTTTTGCTTTTGCTACCCTTGGGCTACTGTCTTTTCCGCTTTAAACAACAGTGGTTGTATATATTACATTAATAAAAATCTGGCCTGAACGTTTAGAAACTTTTAAATTTTAGATGTACAGTTTCCTGGACAGTTCCGTCGGCAGTTCTCCATCCTCCGTTTCTTGCTCCTCGCTGGACCCCGAGCCAAATGCTCCTCCCTCGATGAGAGACGTCGTTAGGAGTTCAGGAAAGTCATTCTTTCACAAATCTGTTATGTCAAACTGTTGTTTCAGCAATTTATATCGTTTTGAACGTTGAAAACAAACTTCTAGGCATAATATATTCCTTTTTAGGCCGTAACCAACTTGGCCGCACCTACAGCCCCGGTTTGCCCTTGTCCATGTACGAGAGGGAAGAAATTGTGAAATTATTTCAGGTGAGAAGTTAAAAAAATCAAATTTAATTTATTCTGAATTAAAAATTCCGTTCAGAATGGCTGGAAAATCTGCGATATTTCCAAACGACTATGTGTCACCCACAGCTGCGTCAGTAAGATTCTCAACAGGTACTCCGAATTATGATAAAACTGTTTTGATATTGAGATATTCTGTTTCATGTGGATTTTCAGATTCCGACAAACAGGTTCAGTGCGGCCGAAGGATGCCAAAGAGGGACGGGCGGAGTCGCCGCTTGTGATCGCAGTGAGGGACTACAGGATGCGTCTAGGTAGGAAAGAGAGAAGCTCTCTCTCTCTCTCTTTCTCTCTCTCTCTCTCTCGCCCTCTCTCTCTCTCACACACACACACACACACACATACATACACACTCTCTCTCTCTCTCTCTCTCTCTCTCGCTCTCGCTCTATCTAATTGGTATCTCGTGCCATTCAAAAACAACATTGGAGTTTTGGCAAATCCCGTTCCTTATCTAGATTTGGACACCCCCGAGTGTGCGTATTTACAACACTCGCGGGGTTTTGGAAAACTGCTAATGATGTTCGTGGCGGGACCCAAGCAACTTAAGCAACTTAAATCACCTCATTGTGTGCCATGAAAAAGTGCCTATTTCATTTTTTCGATCCCCGAAGTTCAATGAAAAATGTTAAAGACGAAACTCGCTCCGTCAATCTCCCTATGTATCTCTCCTCTTTCTCTTTTCTCTCTCTCTCTCTCTCTCTCTCTCTCTCTCTCTCTCTCTTTCCATTTTTCCATTTCTCTCTCACTCTCTTTCTTTTTATCTCTCTCTCTTAAAAGTTGTATTTAGGCCCGTTAACATATCTTTTGCACTTTTGCACTTTTTTCTTGCACTTTCCGCATACCGGTCGATTTCTTGCACTTCTGCACTTTTTTCTTGTTTTAGTGTTTAGCATCAGTGCAAATTAAGTCTGAATCTATTCAAATAGGAATAAAATAAGAGTAAAACTTGCATTAGACTGTGATGAAAGACAATATGCTAAACTCAAGAACAAGAAAAAAGTGCAAAAGTGCAAGAAAACGACCGGTTAGGGAAAAAGTGCAAGAAAAAAGTGCAAAAGTGCAAAAACTTAAGAAAAAAGTGCAAAAGTGCGGCCTTAATAATGTAAGTGTCGTATTTTGTGTTTATAATGTAAGAAAAATACTGAGAGAAGCCATCTCACTCTTTTCAGGTATGACTCGCCAAAGCGAAATCAGAGAACAATTAATTCGTGATGGGATCTGCACTCGAGAAAACGCCCCAAGTCGATCTTCCATTAACCAGTAGGTTTTTTCTCTAAAGAGGCTTTCTTACTTTTGAAGAAAAGGGCGTCTTTGGACATTGTACCTTAAAGGGATCGTCAGGGGGACAACTTTAGCTTAAATAAAAAATGAAATCAATATTACAAACGAAAAACTTAAAACCTGAAAAACCACACACCTCAAATGTTCTGTTTTCAAGCGCCAAACCCGGGCGAAACAGCTGGAAAACTGCTAAAAAGGGACTATTGTATATGCGATTGCTGACATAAAGACGCTATCTCACATTTTACTGTACCAAAATTCCAGAAATCTTGAAAACGGAAAATGTGATTTTAAGTTTTTTTTTTTGGGAAACACACAATTTTTTCTCATTTTTATATGAACACATCTTTCAGCATTCTTCGAACGAAATTGGACATTCGACGAAGGAAGAGGGAATGAAAAAAGAGAATGAAAAGAGCCTTATCGACCGGTGTTCTGACGACTCATTGCGCTTTCTACTACCGTACTCAAGATATTCCGTACTCCGATCTCGCCTTAGCCTTTCTTTCGACTCGAGATATCATTGTCTGTACAGCACTTAGCCACATGTCTTTCAGGCTTTCTGTTTATAAAGGAAATGTGATAAGCAGGAGAGAGAGAGAGAGAGAGAGAGAGAGAGAGAGAGAAAGGGAGAGAGAGAAAGAAAGAAAGAGAGAGAGAAAGAGAGAGAGAGAACAGGGAACAGAGATACAGAATTATTTTTTCAACAAACATAACTTTAAAATATTGACATTGAAAAGAAATATATTAAAAAATTAGTTGTAAAAAGACTGGAAACGGCCGAAAAACATCGAGAAAAAACATTTTGGTGGTAGATAAAGTTTAACTTCAGTCGTATCCCACAACTAGTAATAAGTAAAAAAAAATAGGCGCATAAAAGTCTTGAATAGCTGCCGTCTGCCAAAAACAGCCTTAATGCAGCAGTCGTGAGATACTCAGGCGGAAATAGTGTGCGAGAAGCCCAGACGCAGAGAAAAAGCGGCTTTTGATTGCCGATGCTCGTTCGGCGACAGCTTGTCCGATTTGAAAAATCGCGAATATTGCGAAATATGCCAATTTCTCAGTTTTAAACAATTGGTACATGTATAAGTAGACAAACTGCCCGAGGTATAGTTCTGCCTCATGTTTCTTCATTTTTTTGTTACTTTGACATAATTAATGTTTAACGAAGTTCTGGCTTGTATTCGCTGCGAGACCTACTAAAAAAGCTTATTTGATAAGCCTGTTTACGCTCTTTCGATTAATCAATATTTCAGTCGGATTGTAAAAATCTTTATTTTCTAGCAAAGTTCTGGCACGCTTTCGCTGCGAGACCCTAACACGATTTTCAGGCTATGAGTTACGCTTGCCTAATGCAGCAACATACTGACAGATGAGTACAGTCGGTTGAGTGAGAGCTGAGATCTAGCACACACAGACAAACACAATTTGTCAAATATAGTTTAGTATGATTCTCTATTTTTATAAGCTATGCTATAATCATAACAAAGATATGCTACCTTTCCGAAAAACTGGCGAAAGTTTCGGCTATAGTCTATTTCCGACAGAAAGACCGGAGACTTTTCAGCTACCTTCAATTCCCCATATTTAAGACATCGTCTCTCGTAAACTCGAGCAGGCCACTGTCTTAGGAAAATGTTGATAGTCTTAGAATTGGTCCAAAATTGGTCTGTAACCTTCCTAGGGCCCATATAGGCCATTTTGAAACTTTTAGGTCAATATCGACTTTTTGACCCAGGTTAACCGGTGCGCCCAACCGGCAGAAAACATTTTCATCATATATCACAGTGACAGTTAAGGAGTTCTGTCAAGATTAGTTCAAGTTTCGAGCAAAAAATATTTTTGACCTACCAAATTTGAATTTTTTCCTGATCAAATCGATGGAAAAATTCATCTTTAAAGTCGATTTTCGTTAGGAAGGTCACGGAGTTTTTCAAACGAAGGTCACGGAGTTTTTCAAACTTCAAAGGTTCAAAATGCGCGCAAAAACACGGAGAATTCAACCGTAATAAACAAATTTTGCGCAACTTTTATGTCAAAGGTCGAAAAATGCGAAAAACTGCAATTTAAAACGCGAAATTTCACTTTTTTGAGGTTTTAAGACTCCTGTGTAGCAATGCACGACATGTCAATTGAGTGATAGATTACTGGAGGTACTTCTGAAACGATCCGAAGTTGCCGACGCGCCTTGGTAGCTCACTAGTTTCTAACACATAATGACAATTTTTAGCCTACATCAATTATCCTCTTCTTCAGCTGCGGAGTTGGATGGCCTCCCTCTTTTAAAGGTTGCAATCGCATCCGCCAGCTGCGGCACCTGCCGCAAGCTGCGTCCTCTCGTTGGGATAATACTCAAGGCTTTCGACATGTTTAGGGTAAATTTCCACTGATTATGAAAATTGTCATCGTATTTCAGAAGAACAGAAAACCGGCCTACCGAAGAATTGGAGATTGAGAATTCTGTCCTCGTGTCTCCGATGGAAAGCGAATGTTCCTTGATCCTCCACAGCCGTGGAAAATCGGATCTGCGGCTCTGTGTCGAAGTCGACAAACACTTACGCGGCGGATGAATGGGAGATCAAATCCGGAGGAAGTGGAAGGATCCCCCTGGTCAGGCACTGAAAGGGACAAGCGTACGGGAGAATCAAGTGGAAGAAGGAGAGGGAGGTTATGTGAAGTAGCGGCTTTCTGATGCTGTAGACTGTGATTCCACCTTCGAAATGTACGAAAAAATAAATACTTCGTGCCAGCATCTTTGTTCTCTTAAACTTTTCCAAATTGCACTTTTAAATCCCCCCATTTTTTTTTTATCTAAATCCTTTCCTTTTCTGCCTCAGCTCTTGACCACCCATTTTGCCCCTCCAGCCTTTCATTTACTCCTGGCACAAAAACCGAGCGAACGTGGCAATTTCCGCGCCGTTCTCGGAGGAAATTGCGCCCTTGGGCAATATGTGACGCAACGTGAAGAGATGGGAAGTAAACAATCTTTTTCAAGAGAGACAGAGAGACAGAGAGACAGATAGAGAGATAAACAGAGATAGAGACACTTGCACTCGCACTCACACTCGCACTCACACTCACACTCACACTCACACTCACACTCACACTCACACTCACACTCACACTCACACTCACACTCACACTCACACTCACACTCACACTCACACTCACACTCACACTCACACTCACACTCGCACTCACACTCACACTCACACTCACACTCACACTCACACTCACACTCACACTCACACTCACACTCACACTCACACTCACACTCACACTCACACTCACACTCACACTCACACTCACACTCACACTCACACTCACACTCACACTCACACTCACACTCACACTCACACTCACACTCACACTCACACTCACACTCACACTCACACTCACACTCACACTCACACTCACACTCACACTCACACTCACACTCACACTCACACTCACACTCACACTCACACTCACACTCACACTCACACTCACACTCACACTCACACTCACACTCACACTCACACTCACACTCACACTCACACTCACACTCACACTCACACTCACACTCACACTCACACTCACACTCACACTCACACTCACACTCACACTCACACTCACACTCACACTCACACTCACACTCACACTCACACTCACACTCACACTCACACTCACACTCACACTCACACTCACACTCACACTCACACTCACACTCACACTCACACTCACACTCACACTCACACT